>PVJX010021631.1:0-31620 GCA_004027295.1 Dolichotis patagonum | reverse complement strand
ATTTCTTTTATTAATCTACTTATATCTTGCTTAACTTGAATTAATATTTCAGTTTTGAGCTCGCCTATGAGGTCCTAAAGATATCTCTTTATGTCCACTGATGCCGTGTTTGATGTTGCATGTTTGCTGCCCTCGATCTCTTTTGTGTTTACCTCTCCTGGATCAATATTCTTGGGGTTGGGGACTGGGGCCTTTTTCTTATTTCTTTCTCTTACCATGTTTTTGGTTCCTTCCATACAAGTGTACAGTGGAGTTCCCAGCCCCTTTCTCTGTTGGTTACAGCTCCTCTGAAGCACACTGGTTAGGAATTTCTGCCATCTCCAGTCCACTGTCAGTGGCTGAGGTGCAGGCAGGAGCAGTGTATGCTGGCCCCTCCCCTCCGTGCCAGTCAACCTTTGCGGGCCTTCACTGCATCAGTGCACACCGCGCGTGCCTAGGGAATCGGTTTGGGATGACTTACTGGGTCCCAGTCAGGGGTGTGATCCAGGCCAAGCAGATCCCACCAATCTACTCCGGGAGTGGAGCAGCCAACTGAAGTCACTGCCATTCCCAAATTGGGCCCATCCTGCCAGACTCCAACATGTCGTCCAGTTGGTCGTCCCTTTCCCGTGGGGGGGTCTTATTTCCAGCACTCACCGCGGTTCAATGCTGGTCCCTTTCTGACTCGGTTCTCTGTTGGGCTGCCTGACCTCCAACTTCAGCGTGTCAGCGTGGCTGTGGCGCAAGTTCAAGGCAGCTCCGTGCAAGTCGTGCACGAGCGGCTTAGCTTCATGCTTGGGGCAGCTCAAGCCAGTCCGTCGGCGAGGGTTTGAGTGCTCAGACCTGACTTGGAGAAAGCACCATAACTGCTGATCTTAGCTTCTCTAATGGTAGCCCCCGGGACTTTGTATTTGAGTTCATTTCCCTTCCGTTTCTTCTGGGTCGACAGAATCCATCTCCCTCTGTCCGGGTTTCTCCAGGATGTTTTATTCTGGCATCTGAGCTGTCTCTCTCAGAGAGGCTTCTCATCCTGCTACCTATCAGTCTGCCATCTTTGAATTGCTTCCAGAATCATTCTTAAATACGTGCTTTGTGGAACATACATCTATGGGTATTTTAATTAGAATATAACTCTATAAAACTTTGCAAGAATTAAACAGCTACTAACACTGATCCAGGAACATGATAGATCTCTCCACTAATCCACATGAAACTTCCTTTCAATCAAATTTTTTCTACATTAGCCCCAGTATGACGTCCACTGACTCTAGAAATGGAAAGAGATGGAAAGGAGATGAAAATAGAGAAATTCTGGTTTCTCTTTTACCTGTTTGTGTTCCATTACTTTGATCAAACACTGTTCTAGGTCATATTGCTTAAGTTTCTGGTTCTGACAATGATTTTGGTGTCTTTGCTTCACAAGTATTTATTGAACTCAGTCGTTTCCATTTATATCCTTTTGCTCTGATTCTTGGTTACCTCTTATTCATTCAACTTTATGTGCATGACCTCTTGAAATGTTTCCTCACTGGAGGGTTCCTGGGAGACTGTTGTTTTAGAGATTTCCTCTTCTGCCTCATGCACTTTATGCTCTTCTGTCTTGCATCATATTTTGGTTTATAATAATTTCTTCACACTTAAAAAAACACATTCATGAAAATCTTGGACATACGTCTTATTATGTCTAAAATTCCTTCAAAAGAAATGGTGATCAAGTCATGCCAGGAAGTCGCCAAATACTCTGTCTTAGGCAACCCCAGCTCCTGGATGATGGTAACATGATGAAGCTTTCTGCCACTGTCACATTTCCTAAACTGAGCTGGTTTTATAAATCTGCACAAAAAAGCATCTGTCAGTGGTGACAATGGTGGGGTCCAGACCTGGAACATGGGATAGGGTTTTGGGACAATGAATCTACTCTAACTCCTCTCCATCTGGGTATGCCTCCTTTTCCATTTGACCAGTACAGCAACTCTTCTGCTCTTTTATGCTCCTTACCCTGTGCAAAAGGAATACCAAGATTCTCTAAAGGCCAAGGAAAAAAACTCCTCCCAGGCACCCAAAGTCATCCTCACACCCTGTAGCCTCATCTATGTCATTACGCTTCTCACCTCAGACAATTCTGACTGAAAAGGAAACAATACTCTTGGTGCTAGCTGAGATCCCAGGCCCTCCGGGACACATAGGAAGCTCTTAGCCTAACCCTTTCAGCATCTTCCACTCCACTCTGTTAGCTGTACCAGTACAAAACTATCTATTCTGCAGTTTGATCAATCATCTCTCCAGCAAACAGAAGATAGCCTCCTCTCAGAGAAAATCCCAGAACACGAGGAAAACTTCCTTTGGAAACACAAGACCATTTGGTAGGGCAGGACGATGGCAGGGATGGAGGAAGCAAGCACCCCAATATACAAAGCTGACTCCCTATCTCTCTTATACTTTCTTTGTTTTCTTCCAAGAAGCCTCACCTCCTTTCTCTCTGCTTTGAGGACAGCTGCCAACCTGCAGCCATTTAGCCAGGTCCAGGGCAGTAGTGTGGCTCTGATTCTTTATGGCTATTTTGAGGAGTATGTAACAACCTATTTTCTAGGGATATGTAACAACCTATTTGTCCTCGGCTCTGATTCTAAGTATCAGATACTATAAAAGATCTCAGGTGACCCAGAATATATAATGTAATAATTTCAGACAATGGTAAGAATTATGAAGAAACTAAAATAGGACCATGGCATACACAGGGATGGGGAACTACCTCAGATCTGAGGGTCAAGGGCAGCCTCTTGGAAGAAGTAGTGTCTGAGCACTCACCAGAATGACAGGAATCAACAAGCCTTTTAGAAACCCAAGACAAGCAAAGGAAACAGTGTATGCAGTTTGAGGGTAGAAGGATGGTTGACTTCTTTGAGAAACAGAGAGAAAGCCAGTGCTCCCTACAGTATGCATTTTGCCTGGAGATGGGAAAGATTAGCCCTGCCCATCCTCAGTCTTCCACCTAAAAAGTATCATTCATTTATCATTAAGAGTTCAGATTCATCAATCTTGTCTTAAAGACTAGAGAGGAGTCAGTCACTGAAGTCCTTAGAATGAGCATGAGAAAGTTTAACATGAACACATAATTAAATCTGGGACTCTTAGACATCCTTAATGCAAAAATCATTATTTTCTACTTTCATGTGATGTATTAGGAAAGCAACACTGGGTTAATAATTCCCTATTCACGTCTGGACATTCTTTAAAACAAAGTAACTAATTAAATTTTTCATGGAGGTCCCTGGTTTCCCTGAAGGCTGCAGTCTACAGCTCTGAGCAACATAATCAAGGACACTTTAAACAATTGGATGAACCAGACAAAGAAAAATGTCCTCATTTTGCATATTATCAGCAACAAAGCAAAATCAGCTTGTGACTATGTCATTGCATCGTCTAGGAACATGTATCTAGGAGTAAGAGATGATTAAATAGAAATTTCATGATTCTCATTCTTAGCTAGGATTATAAAATGTCATTGATATATTTTTTTAAAAAGTGAGATATTCACTTTCTAAAAAAGAAAAGGAGGAGAAGAAGAAGAAACAAGAGTTTTAAGAGGCCAAATTCCTTGCTTCAGCTACTTTCATTCCTCTGCTGTGCAAGGGTCTGGAGTATGCACAAACCTGCTCCTCTTCTGGGAGCTGCATTTCCAGACTGGAGGCCAAAGCCTCGATAGGTGACCAAGGGTTGAGAGGTGCCCTGGAAGGACAGTGGTCACCTCTGCACTTAGTTACTGAAGCCATAAGTCAATGTTATGGGTTAGATTCACCATAAGAATAGTCCAGATTAAGAGGAAAGGAAACAGATGTACCTCTTCATGTGAGAAAAGATGTATATGTCCAGGCTGGGGAAGAATTTCTGAGCCTTCGCTGGATACTCACTACCACAAGAAGGAAGAAGAACATCACAACAAACTTCCACTTCTGCCCTTGCTCCTTGCACAGAAGCCAGGGAATTCTCTTAAGTTTAGATCATGTCTTGTACATCAAGCTTCTTCTCAAGACCTTACAATGATCTACAGAGGGCCAGACAACTTTCTCAACCCCAGACCCTCTCCTGAGTCCAGCCACTTATCCTGCCCCTGACTCCTTGTGTTCCAGACTCACTGGTCTGGCTGATTTGCAAATTCCCCAAGTGCATCCTTATTTCAGCAACTTTGCCTTTGGTCTTTTGTCTGCCTGAAAGATTTCTCCAGTTTTCCACAGAGTTCCTTCCTTCAATTCTTTTACCGCTCAGATCAAATATCAAAGAACTTGTCTTGTCCATCCTTCCCAAAATAGCAACCTGCTTCATCCCACTACAGTGGAATAAATTGTGTTTCTCCAAAATTCATATGTCAAAGTCCAACCCCTCACTGTGAATGTATTTTGAGGACACAGCAAGAAAGCAGTCATCTGTAAACTAAAAAGAAAGTCCTAACTTGGTACCAAATCAGACAGCATTCTGACTGGACATCCAGCTTCCAGAACTGTGAGAAAATTACATTTCCATTTTTTTTTAAGTCACGCTGTCTGTGGTCTTTGTTACAGTGTCTAAGCCGACTTGTATACCAAACAACACCTTTTGCCCACTACCCTATGTGGTTTTTCTCCATAGTCCTTATGCCTATCTGCAAGAGTGCACATTTAGTCATTTGTGTTGTAACAGTCTCTCTTCAGCATACTACCCTCTCCAGGAGGAGAAGTTATTTAATCACTGCTCTCTAATACCTGAAAGACACAACTCATAAGCAGTTTCTGAAAGACTTGAATGAATGAGAAAATAGGAATATTTTAGAGCATTCATTAATAAAGGGAAAGCAGCATTTTTCCTTCACCAGTTGTAAGTATAACATCTTTCCTGTTCCCTGGCAAAAACAGCAGATGCTTTCAAAAAGAGGAATGCTGTAGGCTAATACCTCATTTAAACCCCATGAGAACAGAGTAGAGCAAAAAATCAAATGATGATTTTGGACAGTACGTGGCCCCAAACCTCTAATATGTGGTCACATTTCATTTTCATGTCTGTTCATCTTGATGAATTGCCTGCAAGTGCCTCTCACCCTCAGGAACCTGTTAGGTCAGTTCAGGCAAGGTACTTTTACCTGCTGGAAAAATGTGGCTCAGTTCTCACTACACACCCATGGTATGTGTTTTGAATCTGTGGCAACACTAAAGGGACACCTTACAGCATCCTTTAAGGACCCTGGGGGTTGGTTTCCATAGCAGGTTTGCTGATGGTGTCCGCAGAGACATTGCATCATGATTCTGTGCCAGAGTGTTCTGATGCCAGATCATTAACCCATTGTGGGGCTGGTATTAGTCAACTTTCCTGTTCTGGAGACACACTGTCTGACACCCACAACCCAAAGGAGAAGCTGTTTAATGTGGCTCATGGTCTCAGGGGCTTCAGTCCATGTTGGCTGGTTCCAAGGTAGTAACGTCATGGTGAAAGAGCAGAGCAGATATGCAGTTCATGCAGCAGTGAATCATAAAAGGGAAACGGTGCTAAAAAGGAAGGGGACAGATATAGACCCCCAAATCACACCCCCTGGCCCAAGCAGACATACCCAGAAGTGCGCTTTACTAATCCCCTGCAAGTTGACACAATGCAGCTTAACTGTCATGGGGACACCACAAGTTCTGTAACCCCAAAAGACAAGTCCACAGCTCTGGCACCTGTGAAGTACCAGTGAAACCTGTTCTTCAGGCTAAATCTAACTCACACTTCTTAAATTTAGACCACTTAGTCTCTCTGTCCAATGGCTAAGGAAAGCAGCTGGGGTCAGGGTCTTGGTTCACTGCCCAAAAATCTGCCACTGAATCAGTTGCTTAAAGTCAAGTCACAGCATGAGTTAAAAGAAGAGTCAAGAGGAGGAAATGATGAATTCAAATTAATGGTCTGCTTTTTTAAGGACACTTTTAAATACTTCCCAGCAAGAACATAAAAACTACCGCCTCAGAGGCCACATTAAAGGATGTAATTTTAGTGCCCAAACTAGAATATCCACTTCAATTTTCCCCTTATCAAATTATTTCTCTCCAAATACATTGTGGGCCCCTGAGAGAAACCTGAGAGGTGTGGGAAGTAGATCCACCAAAATAAATTTGACAGATATTCAATAGTAATTGCTTAGAGCTACTATAACATATTACCATGAATTTGATGGCTGAAAACCATAGAAATTGGTTCTCTCACAGTTCTGGAGTCAGCAGAGTTAGTTCCTACTACAGGCACTAAAGGAGGTCTCATTGGCAATCCTTTGGTGTTCCTCGGATTATGAACTCTTCACGCCTTTATCTCCGTGTGCCTTTCCTGTGGCTTTGTTTTCTTTTCTGTCCCTTATATTGACGCCTTCATTGGATTTAGGGGCCCACTCAGATTTCAGATGATCTCATACCTTCATTACAACTGCAAAAGTCCTTATCCCAAATAAGGCCATATTCTGAGGTTCCAAGGGTTAGGGTATAGGTACATCTTTTGGAGGATACTGTTTACCTAGTGGACATTTGTAACCCAAAGCTCAGTTAGTCATTGTTTGGTTTTAAATTATAAATTGTCTGGATGGTGTTGAGCTCTTTGTCATCTGAAAGTTTCTCTCTTTTCTCCAAAGCCCTATTTTGTTCTTTCTTCAGTGTTCTTCTCAGTTCATATCTCCCCAAACACAACCCAGTAATTCCTATACATTCCAGTCATTCCCTTCCCCAGACCCTTCTGTTCCTCAGACATCTCCATTTCCATAAATTTATATCTGTATTCCGAAAAGCATAGGGACTTTATATCCTGACACTGTCACTTATTGCTGTCACATTGCCTTGGATGAGGTACTCATCTTCTCCCAGGTTCAGTCCCATTATCTGTAAAGTAACAGCTGCCTAAGAATTAATGCCACTATACACAAAGTACCCAGCTAAGTGCGTTGCTTATTACAGCAAAGGCTCGATCAGTGCTAGTGATATTATTTCTTCCAGAAACACATCTTCTTAGGATGACATTGAGTGTCTAGCCTAGGTATGGCATAGCTGTGCATTGTCAGAATGGTCTTGAGGCCCTTAGAGAACCCACAAATAAAATTTCCCTGTGCTCTGAAATTCTTAGATGAAGAAAGTTTCGGAATGTCCTTGAATTGGAATGCATGGACCACGGCTCTCTCTATGTTTAGAAGACATACATGTTCACCATTACTGATGATGGGAATTTCTCCTAATTTAACACCATTTCAATAACAACTTTGTCTTTGCTTACAGTCTGTTTTCTGTACCAGCTTTCTAGCTATTCTTGCAAATGAAATAATTCCATCTCCCTCTAATTTTCCATGTGCTTACTGAATTTCAAACTTCCAGTAAGTTTTTAGTCATCTTTTTTTGTTGTTTTGTTTTAAATTGCAGCACTTTGGTTTGGCAAACAAATTCTACAGGTCTAAGCTAGCCATGGCAAACTATCTAGTAGGACTCATACAGTGAAATATTAAAAAATCCTCTTTGACTTTCTCTGGTCAAAGTGACGCCCCAGAAGCACTAACATGCAATGGCATCTTCTGGGACGACAACAATAATGAAAACAAAATCTTTCATGTTTATGATCACTCTTGTTTGGATGATAAATATATTTCCTTTTCTGCTACTTTCATCAAATTGGCAAATCTGCATATCATTTGTAAAACAGGTTGTCATGATGAGTCATAAATCACGCTGATAAGCCTATTATTCTGTTCTCTGAGCCTCCTAGATAGTAAAATATCACTATTTCCTAAGATCATTCTAGATACTGCTACTTAACTCTTGCTTCTACTTCCAAGACCAAGGAAAGGGCTCAAGACTGTTAGCCCATAGAATTTATCCAGCCCACAAATAAATTTATATGGATAATACAGTAGAAGGGTTTTTTGTTTTTTGATTGCAGTTTGCAGTTTTTAGAGGAAGGTGGGTTTCAAAATGGTCCCTGCTATGCTCTGTCATATTTTTATCCATTTATACTAGTACATGGTCCTTAAAGTCATTTGAATTGGTGATCTCTGAAGAACCTTAACAATTTCACTGGAAAATGTTCAATAATACTGGCTAATAAGTCCAGTTAGCATTACTAATAACTCCTTGTCTGCTAGGCACACCTAGGCAGAAAGGGTTTTGTCAGCCTGACTCATGGGTTCATATTTCAAGCTTACTCAGAAAATTAATTGTCAGATGGTTTGACTCCAAGAGTCACACACAAAGTTTCATTGAGTTACGGGATTTTGGTATTTCCTAAATGGTGGCATTTTGGTATTGTGCTGTAAAAAATACCAGTAATAATGTGCCTGGAATTTTCCCTCAGTAAAATATTTAATTTTTTAGGTTAGTATTTTAAATTAAAGCTAAACTGACCCAATAAAACACAGAAAAAAGTGAGAGCTCTCCTCAGGAGTTTGTTTATGTGGTAAAGCAAACAGTGACCTATCAGGCATCTATGTCTTTCCCACTTGGATTTGGCTAATGAATTCCACAGGTCCAACCTAACCATGTCAAATCCTACTAAAACTTGCAAGGTTTAATGAAAAATGACTTTCCATGAGTTTCTCTGGTACACTTTGATTGTTGGTCAAAATGTTGCCCCTGAAACACTTAAGAGATCCTTCAGAATCCTCCAAGGCTCCTTACGTAGGCAAGTGTTCCACAGAGTAAGGTTTGCCTACTGAAGACAAATTCTGACCAATCTAGGTAAATAGTTTTTATTTTATTTTTTGTTCATTTGTTTGTTTTTGTTTTCTGTAGGATGCTGGGTCTTTAGTATGCCTAAGAGCTTCCACAGCACATAACATTCCCTGAATTCATTCATCTAGCAAACTCTTCTTGCACAAAACATCTATTTACTAGTATTCTAAGACACACACTTTGAGAAAAGTTGATGCAGCTGGTAGACAGAATCTATGACAAATACTGCACATTTCAGCCTGTTCCCAGTGACTAGGTCACCCCAACCAAGTTAGAGACCTTCATGAGACCTTAAGCACATCTCAAAACTATGTCATTCTTGCTTCATCTGATAAAGTAACAGGAGAAATTTTCTCCCAACTCAAATAACTTCTCATTTGTCCTAGAGCTTTATAATATTTTATTTGGTTTTTTTACTTAAATTATTAAAACAGGAAGGAGAATAGAAGATACTACTTTATAAAAAGTAATTCAAGGGGTTCCCTGGCCAACTTGACAAAAATACAGTTAGGATCCCAAAGTGAATCAGTCATGATTCTTCCAAAGACTCTTTGTATTTTCCTATAAACGGCATTACAAATCTTTAACTGCTCAGATCTGATGGTGGCTGCGTCATTGAGCTAAGATTTTTTTATGGAATTATCACAGAAGCCTTATACAGTGGTATCTAAGAGACTAAGAGTAACTGAAGGACTTTATTATTCAGTTCCCTAACCTCCACCAAGTAGTTCTGAAGTTAGGATTCCTGGAGTTTGCAATTTATTCATGTGGTGGGGTTTTCTTTCACTGCTGTGAATAAGAACAAAAAAGGAGGTCACAGGCCCATCTCCTCCTCTTCTGAGGCTTCACCTCCTAGGGTTTAATTCTTATGACTCATCTTCAGGATTAGTTTCAGTGGCTCGCCAACAGCCCAATATTTTCAACAGTGGTTTGTCTTTTGACCTTTTCCGGAAGAAGTGGGAGCGGTCTGTACAAGTCAAAAACACAAACCACTGACCTTCCCAAAGTAGTGCCTCTTCTTTTGGAATCCAAGAAATAGAAAATCGTATATTGTTGTTTGCTCTGCAAGCTGAGAAAAATAGTTTTTTTCACTGTTATTATTGTTGCTGTTATTGCTGTTGTTATGAAAGAGAGCAGAGCGCTATCCAGTTGGGTAGTGATGTGATAATACAGTGAAAACTTCCTACCAAGTAACTCATTTTTAGCACTTTTCATGCTTATCTGTGATCCAAACATGTGCTTTAGCTTTTCTTCTGAGTGATAACCCATACTTGAGAATTGCAAGTCTTCTACTATATATTGGAGCAACTCCAGGAAAACTACCTGACTGTCCTTCCTTAGAACTGGGCAGCGTTTGGTGGTGGATGGAAAGACCACCACCTGTTGAATGTATATTTAATTTTTCTTTCAAGTTTTGATGGAAACAAAAGAACCTATATATTTTAGAAGTTGAATTAATCCAGATCCATTGGTTGCAAGAGACAAACCCATTTAAAGAAACACTTGAGGAAAAAAAAAAGGTAATGTGTTGACTGGAAAGTCTGAGATGTGTATCACATTCCTGCATACAGAGAGCTGGAACTCAGTTTGTGATATCTCTCTCTCTCTCTCTCTCCTTCCTTTCCCTTCCCTCTTTCTGCTGGTTTTTAGTCTAATGTTTTCTATCAAGGAGCAAAATATTTATAAGTACTTATAGACCTGAGCTCATCCTTATAGTTCCTAATCATAGAAGAATAAAAAGAAACTCTTCAGTTTGTACATACTAAATCTCATGGAAGGGCTCTGGTGAGCCTTGCTTGAATCATGTGCCCTGACTGAACCAATCACCATAGCCCGGCTACTCCAACTAACCAGTCTTGAATCATGAGCTCATTCCAGAGTCAAGGCAAACAAGGCCATTATCCTAACAATATGGACAAGAAAAGACACCCAAGAAGGGACCATACAAGATGGTAAGTTTCTCACAATCACAGCACTACCTTGCTTTCTGTGGGCTCTCTGCCTTGAGCCTTCATCTCCTGTGGATACCTGGTGACCCACTCTGTTCTGCTCCCTGCCTTTGGTAGACAAGCTCCCCCGTGTTGTCTGCAGGAGGGTGCTCCTCAATCATTCTGCAGCACAGAGCCCCGCCCGTTTTCCTTTCAGAGCTAACCCCAGTTTACTACCTGTGCACTTGCTTCTTACGATTGGTCCTAGATTATAAACCCCATGAGAGCTGCGCAGGGCTCTGTTTTATTTGCTAAGGCC
Organism: Dolichotis patagonum; assembly: GCA_004027295.1. NCBI lineage: Eukaryota > Metazoa > Chordata > Mammalia > Rodentia > Caviidae > Dolichotis > Dolichotis patagonum. Next base: position 20,695 of record PVJX010021631.1, on the reverse strand, counting down.
TGTTCAGCAACTGGCATAATGCCTGGCGCTCTCTAAAAAGCAAAAAATAAGTGAATTAAATATACAACAAGAAAGGAGTAACCTAGAACTTCTTGGCCCTCAGCCGGGCAGAGAAAAGCAGGGGGTGTAACCTACCAGACACAGAGAGTACTTTTGGTGGAAACTAGGAATATGCTGAGCTGGAAGAAGGAGAGGGGCCAGAGCTCTGCCTCCCGCACCATCTGTGGTGCCTCCTAACCTCTGTGCATGCAGTGTGTGTCCTCCACTCTCCACCCTGGCAAAAGTTGCTCTCAAGAAGAGCAGATCAACTACTTTGCTGTGTTGTATATGACCAAGAACAGCATGCTATTGGAGCTTTCTGAATTTTAATACAAACCAGAGTTTCAAATTCTTATCCAGGAGTTCAGCCATGAGATTAAGGAAGACAGGGGATACATGGGGTAACCTTTAAGTTTGGAAAAACGGGCAAATGTACACAATGTTCTTTCCCAACACTTATTTCATCTGTCCCTACCACTCACTTCACCTCAGCAGAAGTTCAGTACTGTGAGAGTTAGTTCATTAGTTAGTTAACAAAAAATTGGTTTCCAATTTTTGTATATGCAAAATGTAGACAGTTTTTTGGAACTAGGTATATATTGGTTTTAATTTTATGCTATCATTTTTATTTTTTCCTTATTACTCTTTTTATTGTTTTTTCAGATTAATGAGTTTCATCTTGGCAGATTCTTACATGCACACAATTTACTTTGGTCATTTTCACCCCCAGTGGCCATCCCTCAACACTAGTTTCACATTGTTTGAGTGTGGTTTTAATGTTTATAACATATTTTGCTCATATTCATCCTCCTATTACCTGCCTTTATGTCCTTTTCCCCCTCCCTCTTATTATGTCAACTAAATGTTTGATTCCAACTTACTTAGAAAAATGTAAGTAGTGCTACCAACAAAAACAGATCTGGGGCCTTAAATAAATTAGCTCACTTCTTGTTTGTTACTTTCTGGGTGTCACCACTAGAAATTGAAGGGTAATGAAATGAACAGCAAACATCTTAATACCAGGAAAGACTTGCTGACACCACAGATTTCCAGAGAATCAGAAAAGATTTCCTTCTACTTGTGGTAGCCAGGAAAATGGCACTGACCTGCACAAAGAGATCTAAGCCTTCGACTAACAGCTCAGCTTGGGTCTGGGTCATGCATTCCCATGAGCCATGGTGACCACTGTTGTGTGGTTTCCTTTCAGACCTCAGCTTAAAAAACATATGTAATGGTAATTTGATGCTTTCTTCCTCACCCACAAGCCTGTCAAGGGAATTTCTCAACTTTCCAATATCTTTGTTCTTAGCAGGAAAGAACAAGTTGATCCCTTGGTAAATACTGTCATTTCTTTAAGCATTAGAAATATTTATAACAAACCACAACAGCTTTGAATTTCCTGAACCATTCATAACTATTTTGAATAAACCTTAATGCTTAATTTAATTTTGGGGATTTCTACACTGACAGACCATATTTTCTCTGTAGAGTGGTTTTAGAAATGGTGGGAATTTAATTACGCGGACATATTTTTCCAATAAGGGCTTGTTCAGTTTGGCCATAGATATGCCTGGGGTCAAAACAAGTTGCTCTATGAAAAATAAGGTATATAAACCAATTAGAATGAGGAGCCCTCAGTATAAAGCTGCAGTGTGGACTAACACATGCACAGAACTCCAGAATGTGCAAGGTCAGTTGTAGCCACACAACTCTGACCTTATAATGAACCTCTTCTAAACTTTCCATTTTACAGATGAGAGCCAGAGAGTTTAAAAACCTTCCTCAGTCACAGAGCTAATGAATGGCAGAGAAAGGCTCAAACTCTACTTCACAACTTTAAAATGAAGAGTTGCTTTTGCCTTATGATCTCTTTAAAGTCCAATCTGCATTTATTCAAGTCACATAAATTTAATAAATAATTAGCAAGGTAACAGGTAGTGAGATTTGACTGTGAAACAATGCAGACTTTGTCCCTGCCCTTGTGGAGACTGAATTCAAGTAAGTGAAACAGGTGACCAAATAAGTAACTATGAACTAGAATATATACCTAAAGGTATTAGTCAAGGAATTGAGAGACAATCACAGGAAGTGTCCAGTTTAGATGCAGCAGTTAATAACAGCGTTAGGCTCAAAGATCCAGAGGGTGAAAAAGAGAGAATCATGGGATGAGTTTGGAGAGGACTGAGGAGCAGCAACTTCCAGTATACAGAAGCGCCTTCAGTGTTGGCCACTGAGGCCAGTCTAGTGGTCTTCTGGGAAGGGATGTTCTTAGGGTATTTAAGGATAAACTGTCTGCCTGACCCTCCTCCTCGTTTAGCTAGTCACCTCCTCACTCAGCCCATGCAATGCTTCTTGTATCCACAGAGCCTCATACATTACTTAGAACGAGCCCCACACTCACAAATTCTTCCCCCTGCCCCTTCTACCTTCCATCTATCTAGAGAAAAGAGACTATAGGCAAGTCGATTTCTACTGTTGGCCCTGCTTAAGGCATCTTGACTCTTTCCTGATGTAATTGAGGACAGATCTTCCCAGCAGAGGAAAAAAATTAATAATAATAAAAGATAGGACTTAGGAAATTATTTAAATAGTTCCTGAGTTAATGAGAATTCCACCTGCCCTCACCCATTATGTTTATAACATAATGAGCTCAGTTCTCCATATTTTATACATGAAACAGATGTATAAATGAAAATGATGCTTTAAAAATACACTGGGTCTGCTGATTTGAAGACATGAAACACCCTGACTATATCTGAGTCCACTGGCCTTTTTCAAATATTTCCCATTAAAATATCCCAGCACTATTAATTTATATTGTCTTTTAGGCATAAATAGGAATACTTTCTCCAAGTTTCAGCCAACCCCTCCATTCATACTGTGTTAAGTCAGATTTCACACACTGGGACATTTTATACAGAACATGGACATAAAGCACCCTCGCTATCTGATTTAGTAAACACTATAACCTGACCACTACAATAACCTAAGATTTTGCCATTAATACTTGCTCAAAGCTGGGTTGTTCTCCAGCCAGTTGGTTCAGCAGAGACGGTACTAACGAAGCTGGAGCTGTAGATGCAGTTCCTCTGGGGACTAATTAGCTCCACACAGAGAAAATTCTTCCAAATTTCCCTCATAACCCCAGTCACCTATTTTGGAAATGCACTCACTAGGGAAAGAAGGATTGTCTTTCCTCATTCTCCCTTTAAATTCTACATAATTCCTCTTCTTCTCCAGGAAGTTTCTTACAAAAGAGGTCTAGATTTCCTTATTTCAGAGTTACTTCTTAATTGTCTGAATTCCTCCCTCCCTCATCACCATGAAAATAGTTCCTACTAAACCCACCAGCAATTTGCTGACTACCCTGGCGGGGTGGGGTGGAGGGAACATTTGGGGATGATCCATTTCTCCAGGGAAGAGGAAAAAATAGCAACTAGAATCACACTCATTGAAGATAAACGAGCCCTAGGAAATGCTATACTCCGGGATCTTTTCCCAGCTGCTGGAACATTTGGGAGCTGAAAGCTCTTAGTTGAGCTGCCTTCTGGGAACCTGTGTCAGCTGAAAGAAGTCATCACTATCTCTCCCAGTTTTGTGTCTTATAAGGAACAGCAACATCCAACCACCAATTGTTGGGGGCAACATATAGAGGTCCAGCCTTCTTCCTTAAATCAGGAGTACCCTGAAGGACCATTCTTGTTGTCAAGCCCCATGTAACACCAGTTGAGATCTTTGTGGTAATTGTCTTCATATAACATTATCCCTTGACTAGACTGACTACAGAGTGGCATGGTGACTACATAGAACTCGTTCCGCCATGACAAGGACCATGATTGATTTTGACAGACATATAGTTACACTTCTTTCCTGAAGAGCCTCAGTTGGTAGCATTACAGAGCATCTGATTCACAGACATGGGTCCGACATAACAGGCACCTTGGACCAAAGAACCTGCTTGATAACAACAACAAAAAAAATTGTGACAGTCAGTGTCACATGCTCACAGGATCTACTAGTCCCACTACTTACTGCACCATCTAGAAGTTGCTGGCCTGATAGAGATGAATTTTTGAAGCTTGGTTGGGTTGGATTTTTGAAGATGCAATTAAGGTGCCCCTTGGCAGTAGTACTCTGCAAATGTGCCCCCCTCCCAAGATTTGACATTCTAAGTCAGCTGCCATTATGTGGTACGGGGCCTCCAAAGTGTAGACCAAACATCCGGAAGCAAGGCATAGCTCCCACTGTCATGCCCAGGGATGCACTTTTGGTCCCCTTAACTCTAGTTTCTATCAACTTAAAGATCCTAGATCCCAGAATAAAAACACTTGCACCAAGGAGTAAAGCAAGCCAGTAAACTTTTGCCTACCGGGCTGTACCCAGTCACTTAAGGCTTCTTTTTCCAAAAGACAAGAAGCAAATCACTTTATCTCCATCCTGGCAGAAGCACTTACTCTAATCATTGAGAGAAGTCAAAGCTGCTGTTTGCACAGTGGGGAGAAGGAATAATATGCTTGACATGCAGGTCACCTAATTGAGTATCTCTTGGTCCTCCCTTGCCCTGTTTTGATAGTAAATGGATAAATGCAGCAGTCACAGCATGAGAAGGGCATGTCGATTAGGGTTCAGAACCCTTTGGGTTGAAGGTCTGGATGATATCATTAAGTAAAACACCTAAACCAGCAAAAGTGATAGCTGAGGGGGAAGTAAATCTGGAAGTGTAAGTGAGTTGCTGGCTTCAGGCCAGCTACAGTGATGAGGTTTGAAATTCATCCCAATAACCTCCTTTCTTAGACGTTTTCTCAGGAAAGGAGATCTACCAGAATTCTGAGAGTTGTTCTCACAAGAAAAAAATCACATGCAACCAGTGCAAGGGGTGAACCACAGTGCATGTTTTGGTGAGGCATTCAGATACTGTCCTCAAGACTCTTCACTAATTTCTGAGAATGTTCTAGCTAATGACTCTCAGCTGAGTTACCTTCCAGCAATCTCCCTGTGTCGAGTAGAGCCACCTCACACAAGGGCATGCTTTCTCCTCATTAACAGGACGCATCTACGCCATGACTGTTCAACACTAGAAAACTATAAAGAATAGGGTGTTTTTCCTCAAGACTAGACTCCTATAAGGGGTTATTCCAGCCACTGAACTCCCTATGAATTAGACGAGACTTTTCCAAGTACATCACAATCCAATTTCTCTTTCTGGCCAGCTCCACTTTCATCACTCCCACATGCATATTGATACTGGCAATTCTCCACAGTCACTTGCTACACAACATTCTGTCTCTGAGCCTATTTTCTGGGGAGCTTAAGACAGGAGACTTACTGTGGGGAGAAGCTATGACAGAGTTTAACGGCATGGATTTTAGAGTCCTATAGAGTTCCTAAAAATCTCAGTTTTCTGTGTAATTCTAATCTGTGATTTCTTAAGCAAAATGTTTCCATTCCCCAAGCTTCTGTTTCAGTGCCTGTGAAAAGAGGATAATAATGTGAGAGTCAAATGGCTATTGTTAATGAATAAATTAGATTTGATAAAGTTCTTAGCACAATACTCAATAAATGCCAGCAATATATTCAAGTGAATCTTCTGCTGGGTCTCCCTAAGGCAGATTCTGAGCCAAGAATTTGAATGCAGGTGGTTTATGGGGAGGTGATTACACGAAGTACCTGCAGGAGAAAAGGAACATGAGGTGAAGATAGGAAGAAGTTGATACTGGGTAGTTAATGAGACACTGCTGTGGACAATTAGGGCTTGGTCCCATTGGAACCTTTGAAAGGCTTGATAGAATCTCAATTCTTACCCATTAGTGGTTGACATCTTTTTTCCACGGTATCAAAGCCTTGACATTTTTAGTGTGCCTTCTCTACTCTTGGCTAAAATGTGATCCACTCACCAGTAAAGCCCTTGGCTAGAAATTAAGCAGGGCAAACAGGCAAAAGCCATCGATGAGTATGAGAATGGGGGAATATGGACAGAGACCAAGGTGCTGTCTGTGGCACTTTTGCACGTATTGTACAATCCCAGCAATCTTCTCATTTTGCCTTTATTCCCAAACTTTTCTCTTGATTCTTTCACTGTTTTCTATTTGGAAGGCATAGTTAGTTGCACAACATCTCCCAAAAGATTTGTATATGTTCAAATCCTGCAACCTGTGAATGTGAACTTATTTGGAGAAAGGATGCTCGCAAGTATAATTAAGGACTCTGATTAGCTCACTGCCTAAACCCAATGACAAGTGTCCTTATAAGAGAGGTAGTAGGAGTTTGAAACTGATGAAGAGGAACAAAGTGGCCCAGAGGCAGAGAAGGCACACTTTTACTCTGTTCAAAGAGTGAGAGCCCTTCCCTGGGGTATTCCTTCTCGTTCTTCAATCCATTTGGTCCTGGATACACTAGTAGACATGATGTGCCGGGTAGGCACTGTCCCCAGGGAACACTGCATGCAAAAGGCCGCAGTGCCCCAGATCTCCATTCATCTTTCAAAGGATGACATCTATATGTTTGAAGTAGAAGGAAAAGATAATCCTCCCCACCTGTCTTTCCTGGAGCAACTTGTACAACCTCCTCCAAAGCTCACTATGTACTTACTGTCCAGCACACGTTCTCCACTCACCTCTGCACTGAACAACTGGTGCTGGCCCAGTTAAACTGCTACTTCATGCTTTGGCCGAGATGGTGGGTGTGCATCTGGAAAGCAGGAACAGGACCGGGACAGTCCTAGCTCAGTGCTGTGTATTCATGTACGGAAGGCTTGTTTCTCAGTGCAGCTGTGGGCAGAGGCAAGGCCCTTTGGAAAGATGGTGAATCATGAAGGCTCTAACTTCATCACTGAATTAATCCATGGATGGGATTATAATTCAGTGGCATTTTGGGGAGGTGATGGAAAAGGAAATGGGGCCTAGTTGAAGGGACTGCTTTGTGGGGGCATGGCCTTGGGGACCCAGCCCTTACCATTCTCTTTCCTCCTCCTTTTTCCCTTCCTTCTCCTCCTTCTCTTTTCCCTTCTTCTATGCCATCTTCTTCTCCTTCCTTTTCCTTTTCTTCTCTTCCTTTACTTCTTTTCCTGCCCCCTCCCTCCCTGTCTCTCCTGGCTATCAGAGATGAGCAGCTTTGCTCTGCCCTGCCCTCTCGGAGACAGCGCTCTGCCTCACTACAGCCCCAGAAAAAACCACAGAATGAAACCTCTTAAACTGTGAGCCAAACTATATCTTTCCTCCTTTAAGTTGATTTCAGTTGATTTTCTTAGTTACTTTGTTACCAAAATGTAAGGCTGTTACAGCTTGTGTCTAGACGTCCTGCCGAAGCCTCATGCAATCATAGGTGGGGCTTTTCTGAGTGGCTGGATCCAGTGTGTGATGCTAAGTCTGACATAGTGCTGGGTGTGGGTAATAGGCCCACCCTGAGTGTGAGTGCTATCCACCCACATAACATCATATTTTATGTGAGCACATAAAGTAGATAGAATTGAAGACAACAGAGAGAGGACTGCTATCTTGCTTACTTCTTCACTACTGCTGCTTTGTTGCCTTCTGCCTGCCATGAATTATTTCTCCTCTCTGATGCCCCTCTGCCATGTCACTCTGCCTTGGACTTATACAACTTGTGAACTAAAATAAACATTTCTTCCTCTGTTTTTTTTGTTTGTTCATTTGCTTGTTGCTTGTTTTGCTTTTGTTTTGGCTTTCACTGTTATTGTTGTTGTTTGAGACAGGATCTTGATACATAGTACAGGCTGACCTTGGACTCATTATGTAGCCCAGGCTGGCCTTGAACTCCAGAGACCCTACTGCTTGGGCCTCCCACATGCTGGGATTGCACACCAGCTACGTTTCCTCCTTTAACTTTAGGTGTCAGGTATCTCAGCAAGGATAAAAATAACCAAGACCCTAGCATACTCAGTAAACCAAATAGGTATTCATTAATTTGTTTCAGCAGGATAAATGCTGAATGAAATTCATTAAACAGTTCAACGAGTTAATTTTTGGCATAAGGAAAGTTGCAAGAATGTTTTAGCTCCATCCCTCACCTTTATTTATTTATTTTCATGCTTTTATTAGTGTACTGTGGTTACTCAGAGTAACAGGTCTCGTTTTGGCAGATTCCTAGATGCACATGATCATTTTCATCCCAGCCTTCCCCCAAATGAGTGAACCTTTACATTTCCCAAAGCCTCACACTGGCTTCCCGGTACACTCAAAGGAAAATCCAAATCACTGAGCCGGGTCACGAGGCTCTCTATGGGCCGGCTTCATGTCCTCGCCCAGGCCTTGTTCCTCTGGCCTTCCTCTTGCTCACTGATTGGCCTTCTTATTGCACCTTGAACACGTCAAGCTCACTTCTTCTGCCTCACACCTTGACAACCTGACAGTATTTTTTATAGGCGTGATCCATCTTCCCCTCTCTCATGTTAACTTCATATGAGCAGGGATGCATGTCATTTCCTGAAGTGTTTTTCTCCATGTCTAAGAAAAAGCCTGGCACAAGGTAGCCTTTAATAACTACTTGCTTAATAAATAAATTTGAATGGCTCACAATTTGCTTTACAACATTGATATATAATCAAGAATTTTCTGTTACATTTCTGTGATTGAAATGTTAGCATTACTGCCCTTCAAGAGCAAGACAGAGGAACCACTGTCCTTGCTTTTGCTTCGCGTGGTCTTATTTTTCATAGTGCCACTTACCCACTGTGCACCATAATCCACGAATGTTAGTTGTCTTGACTTTTTCAAGAGAGAGACCACAATCACATAACTTGATTACAGTACATTGTTAAATTTCTTTCTATCTCAATTGTGTTATTGTTCTTAACTCTTACTGTGCCTAATTTACAAATTCAGCTTTTTCATAAGTATGTATGTGCATTTGTAGGGGTTTGGCACTTTCTGTAGTTTCAGGTATCCACTAGAGTTTTGTAATGTGTCCTCTGTAGATAAAGATATTTTCCATAAGAAAATATCTCAAACAAAGAGAATTTTCTTGATGCTTAAGCTTCTCAGTCTGGTCATTTTCTCCCTTTGTTCCATGTTGAGTGGCAGCTTGGAGCCATGGGTGTCCCTTATTTAGAAGTCACAGAGAAACACTGACGTTCTCCTCATTTAGTTGACAGAAAAGTACAGCATAACAAACCCACCTCCATTTGAGTCAGAAAACTTGTTTGACCTTGCGTTTTGTTGGGAATGCTGTGGGGACCAGTTTATCTGTTACTGACAGACTGGGAAAGGCACAAATGGACATTAGCTATTGTGGGGATGACCCATGGTGTTCCATACCACATTCCACTTTTCTATTTGGCCCTTGCCCAAATATAAGGAGAAAAATTGTCTTCTGTTTTATTACAGAGTTCAGGTATAAAGGAAACAGTAGCTATTGTATAAGCTTCCATACTGTTTTCGTTTCTATTTCTTAAATACAAGAAGGATGAGGTATCGCCTAGAAGCATCTAATAGGCAATACCATCGTATCTGATAAGTTGACATGAGAAATTCTGAAAGAGTTTTGTCCTAGAATAAATTACTGTACAGTTATGGCAGTGGTCTAATGTGGCAGAAGGCCAAACCTGAACGCTTACCACCCCCTGCTTCTTTCTGGGCCTTAATTGCAACTCCCCTTCCTGTCTGTGCACCAAGAAAATTCCAATCAGCTCCTCATGCATCATCAATGCCCACCCTAAGCTCCACCCCCGCTCAAAGGTTATATATGTCCGATACCCCCATATTCTGGTCGGAGACAGCATAGCCACCATGGCTTGTATGCTCCTTTCCACAGCCTCATCTCAATAAATCTGTTTGTTTTGTACTTTTACTTCTCTGTAGCACCAGAAAACTCTAACAGTACAATCTAAGCTCCCAGTATCCAATGGGGCAACTTTTGCCTCCTGAATCTTTGCCCCAGGCAGGTGTCTGAGCCAGAATAATACTCGGTCAATCTCAACAAAGAGGGACTCATAACCTACAGCCTTCCAATGGTCTGCTAGTGAAGACTTTGTAACTTTATTCTGACCCTAACACTGCCACCACAGTGGTAACCATTTGCCTTACTCTCTGCTAACCTGCACCTATTCCAAGCTCCGGTCTCCAGGTTTCTGCTCACTTATTCAGCAATTGTTGGTGAAATCCTTGGTTTCTGCCCCAATAAGGATCTCAAGATTGGTTTTCAAAGCCCTCTGTCTGATTAGCTTCCTTCCTTTTCGCTCTGTTACTTTCCTTCCTTATCTATATTTACCTCCAGGCATCTTTCAACCATTCTGAAAACCAATCCAGCCTTCAAGAGCCACTTCAACTTTGACTGACTTTGCTTTAAATCTCCTGATCCTAAAATTCCATGTTTAAGATTTGAATATGCACTTGCTATATTTTAATTGTTTCTGTTGCCTTTCCTCCCCAACTAAATAACAACTGACTTAAAATTTGGAATACAGATGTGGAAAATAAATAATATATCTCACAATTGATTCATTTTTCAGTGGCCCCAGTGGCACAAGTAGTGTCACATCTATGCTGATAATGACACAACTAGTTAGAGAACTAGTCCTCTAGGCAGCAAGAAAATGAAAGGACTCTGCCAGTTTGGTGCCTTCCTGAGACTGGACTTGAAACAAGCTTATGTGAACAAAGTTGAGAACTCTGCAATATTTTGATACTAGCTGGATAAAGAATAGCCCTAGTACATCTTTTGAAGAGTCAAAAATATTTGCTAGATATTTATTATATATTATCTCAAATCCTTGTTACAGGCTTGTGCAAAAGAATTATCCCCATTAAGATTAAAACAAATTGATGGCTGAGAAGCACAAGGTCGTGAGTTTGATCTCAGGTACCAAAAAAAAAAAAGGTTAGAACAAGTTGGGTCAGGTAGGAAATGTGCTTGAGTTCACACAGTTGGTCAAGAGTAAAATCAGGATCTGAATACAGACTGGACTTTCACGCCCTTGAGCTGTGGCTGTCAGCCACCTCCCTCCATTCCACAGATATTCAGGATTCCTGACACTGACACCATAGGAGAGAAATGATTGAACAAATGTGCAGACCCAGAGGAGCAATCTGTCAAATGCCCAAACGGACTGGCAGCACTGTGCATCTCAAAACTAGTCAATGTATTATTTCTTTACACTTCTGTGGATATTTGAAAAACAAAGCCTTCAAAGAGTACAACACTTGCTCCAAATTTTAAGCTGCTAGATGTGCTGGTACCCAGATTGTATTACATATGTAAATAAGATTGATTGACCTCTTGCAAATCTGTGTTTTACTTTTCCTCTAGTTTTGGAGAGTCGTTTTATTTTTTTTTAAACTGACTTTCTTTAAAAATGCAAATATTTAATCCAAGTAAGACCCCCACATAGCTCCATCTCACAAGTTGTGTTGAAAAATGCATGGTTCAAAAAAAAAAAAAAAAGAAAAATGCATGGTTCAATAGCTTAAAAAGTATCTTTATGGAAATTTTGTTTTTTGTCTGCATTACTCAAGAGGCTTCCATGCAACTTCAGTGTAGAAAGGGAACTAGGATGAGAGGAAATTGGTTTTGGAAATGGGTTCTTTCAGGAACTTTATTGTGTTTTATATTCTTATTTGCTAAATTCCCAAATTTTTTTCTGGCACTCAGCCTACATGACAGTCTGGGGAAGGCATAAATTAACATTAGTAATTGAGGGGAGAACCCATACTATTCCACTGAAAGAATTTTTGGGGGGAGAGGGCATATAAAAGTCCCTCCTGCCTTAGTTACTTTTCTCATTGCTTAGACAAAATACTCAACACCCAAAGTTAAAGGGGAAGAGATTATTTAGTTCACAGTTTGTAAAGGTTTCAGTCCATTAATGGCTGGGTCCATGGAAGGTGGCACATGGAAGGGGGGCAACTATTCATAGCAGAGGAAGACAGCATAAGCAGCAAGAGAGGAGAAGAAAATGAGCCTCTTTCTGTCCCTTATATTGTGTCCAGTCTACCAGGATTAGGACAATACTAATCCAATTAATGGACTGACCCAGCAATCACCCACTCTTATTCTCAGCACACTTAATCCCAGCGTTTCACTAGGAATCAGTCATGCACTGTAGACTCAGTCTCTGAAAAGCTGCTAGTGGAAGACACAAAAGCAACAAGAGCAAAAAGAGGGGAGAGACAAATCTCTTTCTGTCCCTTGTATTGTATGCAGGCCACCTGCCCTAGGGCAGGTGTAGCACCCTTAATCTCAGCATTGGACCATGAATCAATCACAAACTCTAGATTTGGCTGACTCTGAAAATCCCAATTCCCCCCTGACTGCTTGAGGCCTTGGGCCCTGACTGGGGACCTGGTCAAAATCCCCACCTGCCTGAATGATGGGTACAGTGAAGGATAAAATAAGAAACAGTCAAATTTAGTAATGCAAGGTGAGGGCCTGGGAGGTCAGTGGCTTAGGAAGGGCAAAAACCCAGATACTCCAAACCAGCCACTATTTATTGGGTATGTGCAATGTAATGGGTGTATTCAATAATAGGAGGAGTTGGTGGAAGAGTCAAAGTCAGCAGAAGATTCAGAGGTTGATGACACTGCAGGCAATGGGTAATCCTGAGATGGCTCAAGAAGGTGGAGAGGATCTTATGCAAAGTAGGATCTTACTCTGGAGTGTTCTTTTTCATTTTAGTAGTCTTAGTTTAGTCTTACTGGGTGGGAGAAGATGGCCCATCCCAAGAGTTAATGGAAAATCTCAACAGGGTGCTACCATAATCCCAAGCCTCCATTTATCCCTTTAGAGAAGTATGTAAAATTAGTCATTGTGAATTTGTGTGTTCCCCAATAAGGGGACATCCAGACACAAATCATAACACCCCCTTTATCTACATTCTAATTTCCACTTTTCTGACCTTTTCCAGTAATCTCCTCTCTGGTCTGGCATCCACCTACTCTTCTCATTTGAAGTTACACACATGCACACACCCTAAAAAAAGATGAGCAAGACTGCAACATTTATAAGTCTGGGAAATTAATTTTAAATTAATTGAGTATGGCCTCAATCTTTTATACTTCTCTACATCAATGTGACCTCAAAGCTCCTCCAGAGAAGTAACTGTCCCCCATGCTGAACTCCGATCTCAAAAGTCACTGACTACATCCTCTTCCTCTTCCCCTTCCTCTCTTTATTTCCTCAGAACCTTGACGAGGTTATGTGGACAAACCCAGACTTATTGAAAAATGAGAAGAGTCTACCTGTCTCAGCTAAGAACATTATCACAGATGCATGAACAAGCCTAGCCAAGAGCAGTAGAACCACTCAGCCAATCCACAGGTTCATGAGCTAAATAATGTTTGCTGTGTTATGATACTGCTTTTGGAGTGGTTTGTTACACGGCACTAGCTAACTAAACCATTAGCAGTAGAGGACAAACATCAGAGAGGAAATATGAAGTGCTTACTCATGAATAAATTTGTTTCCTTTTGGCACAGGTTGATACTTCAAAGAGCATCTCTTAACAGGAATACCAGGACTTATTGTGTCATCATTTCCTTCTTTTGTTCTGATCTAACAAACTATCTAGTCAAAGTATAAAAGATTCATAGGCTTCCCATTACACATGCAGAAATCTTTTTGTACCCCTACTTAACCATAATTTAATTGGCAATCTTCCTTAAAAGTCAAAGTCAAAAATTTTTCTACCACCTATGTGGCTACTGAGTGGAGTCCCCTGATAAAGGGTTTTGCTGAGAGTGGTGCCTACTATACCAAGGCAGCGTTTATCATAATCTGTGAAAGGTTTATGTGTAAGCAACAGCAATGTGTAAGTCATTGGTTTCTGACACAGCAGTAATAAAATCTACATACTGGCTGCATCCACTTAGGAAATATTTCCCTTCTGAGAATATTTGTTTGACTTCAGATACTTTGCCCATAAATTATTTTGAAGTTAGGATATATACCTGAGTCACTGCCCAAAAAAACTACTTTCATCACACTCATAAAACACTATATAGCTCAGTTTTACAGAAGTAGTTCTGTAATAGAATAATGACAATAAAGCCTATTTTCAAGATTTAGCAAACAAACACACCTCAAGATAATTGGAATAGGAAATTATATGTAATGTCACCATCTGGTGACTCCTCCAAATTGTTATAACTGTCTTCATACCAGTAATCAACAATTTTAATGCCTCAAGTCAAGAAAAGATAATATTTTAAAAGGACATATGGAAATTATTTTGCAATCTTTGATAACATCATAAAGGATAGCATATCCAAATGTCTTTGGGCATTTTTTGTTTATAACAGAGAAGTCAAGAGTAGCTAAATTAAACAAAAAGGAATTTACTGGAAAGATATAGGATGGCTCTCATAATCAAAGAATAGACAAAAATAATATAGAAAAATACCATAGCAATTATCATTTTCCTAGGAAGCCATATAAGCTAGGCAGGCCTAGAATGGGTACTTGTTTATGTTATCACTGTATACTATATCTTACATGAAAATTCAGGTGTACCTAAAACAAGACAAGTTTTTGTATCTTCTAAGTTGGTTTTAGTTGGATGATTTTGTATTTGCTTCTTTGTACCTAAACTGACTCTTTCTTCTGACATATTATTTAATTTAATTTTGTTCTGTTATTAGTGATGAATATCATTATCACTACCCTTCCTATAAATATACCCTCATATGTCTATAGTTCTTCATCCTGTTCCTAATTTTACCATTGATCAAGCAGAATAAGTAAACAACCTTTCCCATTGATCCTGTGTACTGTCTTTCAAAAGCTTTCTGAGAGGAGGTGTTAATTTCAATGTGGGCCCAGAAGAGGCAAGGATCTATTGTTCTCCACTCAGAGTAGACATGATAAAAGAGGAAGAGTCACACCAGCCTGATTTGAGAGTTGATCCCCGTCTCTACCTTAAAGATATGCATCCAGATTCCTTCCTTCTGCACAAATGCCAATGCCAGGTTTTCCTAGAATACATTATGGCATCTCGGCCAAGGAATATTAGGGTCTTATTTCCCATTGGTGGGAAATAAGCAGAAATAATAATAAAAAGGAAAGCAGGCCCTGGTCACAGTGTTGCACACCTCTAATCCCAGCTAGTTGGGGGGCTGAGATAGGAAGCTTTCATGCTTGGGCTTAGCCCAGGACATTTAGCAAGAATCTGACCCAACGTTAAGAAATAAAAAGGGGTAGGGATGTCACTGTAGAGAACTGCCAGCATGGGTTTATTTCCCAATACTGAAAACAAGCAAACAAGAAAATGGAGGGAGGGGCTGGGTTTTAGCTTAGTGGTATAAGCGCCTGCCTGGCAAGCATGAGGTCATGAATTCAATCCCCAGTACCAAAAAAAGAAAGAAAAAAAGAAAACAGAGGGAGAACAACACAAGGAGACAGCTTTGGCTGCATCACCAGCCCCCAACCAAACCAGCTAATAAGAAAATATAACAATAATATCAGGACAGGTGCTTTCCATTCATGATCTTCCTTAATTCTCTTATCCACCCTTGGTTTACAGTTATGTTTTCTTAACTACAGATGAAGAAACTAGGGCTCAAAGGGAAAAGAAGTTTATTCAAAATTACACTTCGCGAAAGCACTACAGCAGAAGTCAGGCGGAGCAGTCTGGCTCCGGGGCCCAGGAGGAAAGCACAGTACTTTCAATGGCAGCGATACCCAATGCTAAGGTGAAGAAAGAGCACCCAGTCACATGGGCAGCTTCTGGAGGTGCTGGAGGAAGGTAGAAGCCCCATGGCCCAGGAGAGCACATGGGGAATGCAGTCAAGCCTCCAGGAACATGCACCTGATCCCTGGTCTTAGCAGGAACCCAATTTAAATACAGGAGACTTGGTGTTACCTGCTGGGGCATTCAGGTAGAACTGAGGAGCCAATGAAAGGGAAGCCTGGCCACATAGCACTGGCCCCCAAAGCCAAGGACCATGCTCTGTGTCTTGTCCTGAGCTGAGGTAAGAAGTCACCAGGGTCCCCGGGCCCTGCTGCCTATTCCCGACATGAGCCACAGTCCCAGTTACAACAGACACTGCCTGTGTCCAGTCACTAAATCCACCCAGATTCTTAACGACCCAAACCCCAAAAGCCTGCCCCACATTTCCCTGCCCATTTCTCTCCCTAGGGAACTGAATCCTGTCCCTCAGCCCAATAGCTACTGTCAGTTTCATTCAAAGTGCACCCTCCCTCCATCAGAAATACTGCAGTCCATTGATGCTGGCTAGAAGACTATCAGAGACCTCAGCCACCACACTGGGCCCCTTGGCTCCTGCTGCCAGATCAGATTGAGCCCTGTCCCTGCTGGTAATTAAGACATCTGGCTGCCTTCCTTAGGCAGGCTCCCCCAAAGGGTCACCCCAATTGTATCTGCCCCAGGCTCCAGTCCAGCTGCATTTGGCTCATTTTCTCTCTTTACTCATCTGTGAGTTTTGGTTTCTACACATCTGAAGACCAAGCTCGAATATGTCATCAGCACATAGGACAAAAAGCAAGCACTTCGCTGACTGACCCGCTGTGGTGCAGGGTAGGCTGAAGTGAGCGCTCACACAGAATAGCAGCACTGACCTGCAGCCAAGGCCTGCCTGACTCTGCACACTCCCAAATGCAGACCACAAAGACTGACACACCCGCTCCGTCTTGCACGCCTTCCTGCTTCTCAGCCTCTGTGAGGGACTTGCCTGCCCTTGCATCTGCCTGAGGTTTTCCCTGAATATCTATTGAACTCTCCCACTTTCCAAGCATGTCTTCTTTGCTCACTGTTTTTGATAACTACTCCAGGCAGAGGGCTTACTGATCCTTTGGGGCATCCGACTGTTAGAGCTTACGGCTTCTGTCACATTGGGCGGTGCTGAACCACTCGGGTGGCACCTGCAAAAAATAACCTCAGCCCAAATGCCACCCAGGAGCTGTCAGAAGCTGGGAGAGAGAAGCGGTTTTTGCAGAGGTTTTTGCAATGATTCCTCTAGAACCAGTACTGTGAACTTGGGAGCAAGGATTGGTTTTTTGAGTCTGCAATCAGGATCCTTCCAACCCATGTAGGAACTTTTGAATATACATTTTCCGGAACACAAGGCTAATAGACTTAGTCAGACTCTCTCCCTGCCTGCCCCGCCAAGTCCTATCAGTGTCACCCCTGGAATGTGTCTCTGGCACTCTCTTACTATCACCCTGGGTAGCTTTCAGCTGTGGTACCAAAGCTTCCCCTCCTGACCTATGCCCTGGCCCGCCCTACAATCAGACTCATGCCAATGAGCCAGAAGGCAAATTAAAATGCAAATTAGGTTGCAATAGCCTCTCAATTTGAGAGCTCTGGCCTTCCATTTTCACTTCCCCACTAAAATACTTTGCTTCTGCTGCATAATTTCTACCTTTCAGCTCTGCCCCCGAGGACATTCTGCTTTGCCAGCCTAGTGTCTGTGATTGCTGGGATCCTGAATCCGGAGCCATGCATGGAGAGATAGATGGTGCACAGAGAGCTGGGAGGAGAAGGTGAAATCGTGGCCATACCATGACCATGCAGACTGAAAGTCGGGCAAAGGGAGAGAGAGAAAAATGGGAATGACATGACGAGAGCCCCAGAAGTGCTCTAGCCAGGGAGGATAGAGATGGAGAGTCTTAAGCTGTGTGTTATTAACTTTATGTCCTGTGTTGATTGTTGTAGTGGGTTGAATATTTCCTCCAAATGTGTGCCCACCCAGAGCCTCAGACTGACCTGACTCAAAATCAAGGTTTTTGTGAACACAATTAGGACAAGGTCCTGCTGGAGTAGAGTGGACCTTAAGGGACATCCTTGTAAGAAGGCTAGAGACACACTGAGAAACCCTTGGGAAAACACTGACTAAAAGTGTCGCTTGCACCAGCCAAGCCCCACCCAGAATTCCTGCAACCACTGCACGGTGGGAAGCAGCAAGGAGGAGGAATTCTTTCCTACAGGGAGCGTGGCCAGGCTCACGCCGCAGTTTCTGACTTCCAGACGCCAAATTATGAGAGAAGAAAATTTTTTTGTTTTAATTTTTTATTTTAAACAATAAAGTAAGAAATACAATACAAGAGTTTCAAAGCAGACTACTGGAGAGTAACAATAATCTGTGTACTGTTATAGTCACAACAGTTGTTTAGAGTACAAGATGTAGGCGTCAAACGCTGTCCATAAAATTACTAGCACAAAACCTGCCCCTCAGTGAACCAAGAGACATCAGCTGTATAACTACCTTAACTGCCTTGTGTTTATATATTTTTTTTCCTTTCCATTCCTTCCTTTCACTTTTCTCCCATCACAGTTTGTCTTTTCTTTTGAAGAGTTTTTCCCTATTCACAAAATGTACCTATTGTACATTTTGGATCTTGTTTACTCTTTCAGAATCTCACGATAAGACAATATGACATTTACCACATGTAGGTCTGGTTTATTTCTCATACAAATATAGTCTAAAGTTGCATCCATTTACCCATAAAAGTCTCACATTTGTCTTTTTTATGGCTAAGTAGTATTCCATTGTATTAAAAAAAACACACTTTTTATCAGTTACTCAGTTGATGGGCATCTGGGTTTGTTTCCAAGAATTATCCATTACAAGTTGTGCTGCTATAAACATGAGTGCATATATATTGTTGTGGCATAATTCTTTTAATTCTACTGGGAAGATACCCAGAAAGGAAATAGCTGGGTCAAATGGAACCTCTAATCCTAATTTTTTTAAAGGAATCTCCACACTGATTTTCACAGTGATTGCACCAGTCTACACTCCTACCAGCAGTGGAAAAGGGTTCCTTATCCTCACAGCCCTTCGAGCATTTATTATTGGTTATTTTCTTGATGATAGCCATTCTTTCTAGAGTGAGACTGTATCTTAGTGATGTTTTAATTTACATCTCTTGAATGACCAATGATGTTGGACATCTTTTCATATATTTATTTGCCACTTGTATTTCTTTATATGAGAAGTGCATATTCATCTAGATGCCATTTTTGGGTTGGGTCCTTGAATTCTGGGGGCCTGATTTTTTTCAGTTCTTTATATGTTCTACATACAAGTCCTTTGTCTGAGGGACAACTGGCTATAATTTTTTCCCACTTTGTAGGTTGTCTTTTCACTTAGTTGGTGATTTCTTTTATTTTGCAAAAGCTTTTTAGTAAGGCGAGATCCCATTTGTTGATTCTGTGTCGTATTTCCCGTGAGGTCTGGGTTTTATTCATGAAGTCTCTACCTACACCTATGTCTTCAAAATTTCTACCTACCTCCTCTTCTAGTATATTTAGTGTTTCTGTATTAGTATTTAGATCTTTGATCCGTTTGACTTCAGTTTAGAGCAGAGAAAAGAAATTTCTGTTGCAACACAGTTTGTGATAATTTGTTATCATAACCTGGGCAGCTAACGCAGTCACATTACACTGCATGAACAAATAAGCCCTCAAAACTTGGGAGTTTTGAAAGGGGATTTTATTCTATATGGTATGTCTCATATGTGGTTGTTTAAAAAACAAAAGTCAGGTCTGGGGATTTAGTTCAGTGGCACAAGCACCTGCCTGGCAAATATAAGGTCATGAGTTTGATCTCCAGGACCAAAAAAAAAAAAAGCAATCAAAGTGTAAAATAGTGAGCACCACAAGCTGGGAAGATGGGAGGGAGGGGAAAGAGTACAAACTGGTTAGCAACATAACTTATTACAAAGCTTACCAAGAACTAGAAGCAAGGAGCTCAGAGCAATGATGAGGAGGAAAAGTTAATCACCCCGATTTGATCAGTGCATGCTGTGCACATGTATTCAAATACCACACTGTACCAATGTGTGCGATCATGTGTTAATCAAAACATTTCAAAAAATCATTTAAAGAGATGGAAATATTAACTATCCTGATTTATACATCACGTACTATATACATGCATTTAATTACCACATGCCATAGTATAAATTTATTTAAAGTAACAAATCAAATGCCAGGCGTGGTGGTGCACTCCTGTAATCCCAGCTCACAGGAGGCTGAGGCAGGAGGATCGTTGCAAAGTTCGAGACCAGCCTGAGCTACAAAGTGAGCCCCAGGCCAGCCTGAACTGCATGGTGAGACCCTATCTCAAAAAGACAAAAATCAACAAATTAAATAATAAATTTATATATAAGACAATTTAAAAATAGAGTCTATATTTAACAGGGGCTAAGGTAGAAAAGTAGTTTGATGATTTATTTATATTCTCTTTTAAAGTGTATCATTTAATTCTCAAAAAAATAAGATATAAAGGATAGGCATGGTGGCAGACACCTATAACCCCAACACTGAGGAGACTGGAGCAGGAGGATCACGAGTTTGAGGCCAGCCTGAGCTATCTAGTGAGTTCAAATCCACATCTGGCTTTATGGTTCATCTCCCAGCTGTAAGGGCCTGCAAATATTTATACATGCAAGTCCAAGTTCACCAAAAACATAATTTTGATTACATCTGCTAAGGAGAAGGAATCCAAGATTTGACTAACATAGCTCCCCATTTGCAGAGCTCATCTGGTTGATGTTTCTCCAGGATTTTGGAACTCCTGCCGCAGCACTGCCATTATGTAGTGTGAGAAGCATGAGCTGTGTAAGTTCGCAGTGTAATTTAATTGAAAGTTGCACTTCTGTAAAGTGTGAGCAAGCTGTTTCAAATAGCACCTGCTATCCAGGCTTTATTTCCATGTGGTTTTTTTTTTTTTTTTTTTTTTTTTTT
>PVJX010021630.1:0-31569 GCA_004027295.1 Dolichotis patagonum | reverse complement strand
GGGCTATATCTATCCTTCACTAGAGATGAATGTATCCCCTTTGGCATTGTAAGAATTTTTATGGAGATATTTTGATCACTTTAGTATGCACTAAATTTTCTTAATTATTTGAAATTGCATTTTACTGGTGTTTTCATTTAGAATGTGAATTAGACTCACATTTATCATATACTGATAAGAATCACATCCAATATCAAAATATATTAGTCTTTCTTAAAATCTTGCTCATGTCTCTTTAACCTAAGATCAGAAAATTTTGAACAGCAGCCTATTAAGATAACATTTTACCCTTATTTTAAAAAATTCTAATATTTATTTTGTAAAGGATTTTCTGATTTTGTTTCAAGACTCACTATTTGATTATGTATGGTGATGTGTGATAATGCTGATTGCAATGTCTATGTGTGTATACTTGCATTCCACACTTAAACAGGTTCTTTGAAGTGTGGTTGAGTATATTTTTCACATTCACTGCATTGTAAAACACAAAACTTGTTGAAGTAACTTTGTGTAAGTTCAGTTGGCATTTGCATAGTTAATACCTATTTTTAATTCCTACAAACCTGTATACAAATAGAGATTCCATTGTCTCTATTTCACTTTATTCATCTATTTCAAAAGTTAAATCTGTAACTTGTTTTTCCCAGTATTGGCCATCTTTTGTCACTTCTAATACTGTAAGCATACCAAAAGATACTATCTATATCACTAGGGTTAATGAGATGGCTTTTCCATTGCTCTGTCTTTTTTCACCTTCTATTGGGTCCTGACCTAGATCCCCAAACTGCCAAACAAGTGTATGTTGAAGGTTTAAATAAAATGAAATGAGTGTTATGATTTTAGGACTCCAGGGGAGTCAAAACCCTTTAGCTGAGCTCCAGACCCTGAGGGCTAAAACAAAGTGTCCTCTGAGCCACCCATTTTTATTAGGTGCAATATCAAAGGTAGGGAAACTGAGGAAAGCACAGGAAATGAGCAGAACCTTAGGAGTCACTTCAAGAATGTCTCCAAGCAATAAATCAAGTCAGTGCAGTAGAACTCTCTTGCCATGAAGCCATGGTAGGAGTGAGACAGTAGGATTAATTCCTGCAGCTGAAGACTATATTGACTTCATTGATGTTTGAGCCAAGTGTCCACAGCTGTGGCCTTATCTTGCCCATTGATGTATCTTGGGCCTCACAGGCCACTACAGGCCTCAGACCGGACCAGTGATCCATAGAGATTCACTTAGTAGAAATCAGCTTCTGTTGCCAGGCATGGGGCCAATTCTTAGGACAGACTCACAGATAAACATAGAAAGCCAATTAGTTAATTTTAAATACTGCTCACAGCTGCTTTGTAGTGGTCTCCAACATCTCTTCCTCTTTATTTTTTTAACAACACCTGAATCAGGATAATACATGGTTGAATGTTCTCTAGATGTTGGCCCAAGTGGGCTCCTCTTGAACAGGAATACAATAGGAATACAAAAAGGAGAATCACACAGATTACTCCAAGTATACCAACATAAAACAAGAAGTGTGTGTTTAAATACTTTAATGGATTTAATTGATCTACAGCATCAGAAAATTTGTCCCAATTTTAAATTTGTTCATCAAGTTTTTGTGTTTGTTGGAACATTGAAACATCTTCTGGAGAGCTTCACTATATAGTAACATTTTTATGGATAGCTCCTTGTACATGTTTCTTTGTATCCTCTCAAGTATGCAAAGGTTTTTATAAGGCAAGGGAATTATGCAGAAATGGGTGGCTTTCCAATGACTTTTTAAGCATTGTAATAGTGTTAAACTCTCTATTTGATCTCCCACCCATAACACAGAAGTTTCCAGCATGCTAAGCTGTGTCTGTAATTTGGCATCTATATTATGTTGTATTTTCTATGCTTGATCAGCAGTTTTTGTCCAGTTAACTACAACATGTACCATTTGTACAGAATGTATGATGGCTACAGAAGAAACTGCCACACTGAAAATCAGGAGCACCAGAGAAACCATTCCTGCAATAATAAAACCAAACATTCTTTTTGTCCTGGTTGTCAGACATTTTACTAGTGTATGTAGTAAATGTGATGTCTGAGAGTAGGACCATATTTCATTGAGCTTTATGGGGATCCAAACCCCTGGCATGATAACCATTATTAATAGTGTCTTACCATAAACAGCTCCTGGCCTTATACAGTGACTCAAGGTGCAATGCGAATGTTTGAAAGAATTAGCATTCCAAGATACAGTGCCATATAAAAATACATGAGTATTGTAACTTCAAATAGAAGGTTGGATAGTTTTGTAATATTTTAATTTAAAAATTTCTCTATCATATTATTTGAAATCCCTACCAGACAATATATTCCATTTTATAAAAGAAAGATCCAATTTCCAGAAAGACTGTTGTATTGGTCCTACTTGTGTACCATAGATTAAGTGAGGCATAGGGGAACTAAGCCCTAAACCAGCCCAGTTTATATGTTGCACAGGTAGAGACTGTGTAGTAACATTGTCTGAGTATGTCCAATTTATGACCTGCCATGGGTCTGTATTTTTTATCCTTCCAAAAAGATCTCCCCATGGGCTCCAATCAATAAATTCATATTGTGCTAATTTTCTTTAATTACTGCCTTGATCCAATAAGCAGCCCTAGGCCAAACAGCCTTTTCATGAATCTTTACAGGACTAATTACAGAGCAGATAGGTAACTTTGGCTTCCACAAATCTGTTGCATTTTCTGTGGTAGGTGTAGATCCCAGGGTGATAACTACCAATTGCTCTAAAGTGTT
This sequence comes from Dolichotis patagonum, assembly GCA_004027295.1. Lineage (NCBI taxonomy): Eukaryota > Metazoa > Chordata > Mammalia > Rodentia > Caviidae > Dolichotis > Dolichotis patagonum. Next base: position 28,796 of record PVJX010021630.1, on the reverse strand, counting down.
TCCCACCCATATTTTTGGATGCGCAACATGTCAATGGTTTGATTCAACCATAGCATCTTTCATGCATAGTGGTGGAAAGACAAAATGTGAAGTATAATTAAATAGTTGCTTTGTCTGTATCAATAGGGATAACTGGACCTGGGATGGCATCTAACTTAGGACCAGTCATGTCCAGCTAATAATAAATCTCAGGTGGATAATCAGCCCCAGTAATGGGTGTGAGTAATGGTGGATTAGTTACATAAGTTCAATACTCAACTCCTGAGACAGGTGTTATACATACAGATACTGACAGCAAAGCCATTAAGGCAACCAAATGATTTTCAGGGGTTGGTTGAATTCCCCTCTGGTGACTATATATCTAGGCCCATGAATGGTTGCTTGGATGTCACTCCCCTGGATCACTTGGCCTCTCTCCTGCTCTTTTTGGGGAGTGGGCAGTCCATTCTCTGGGTGACAGACAGGTCTCTCTGGGCCCTTGTTGTCAGAGACCAGGTTGATGGGTTGTGTCTCCCACCAATGCTGTGTATGTCTTGTGGATCTTTCACCTGTTAAGATATAAACATAATCTCATTTCCACATTATTAGATGTATCAGTGCTATAAATTTAAAATGCACACATAAAAGGCAAAATTTATATGTGGGAAAAATGGGAATGTTAAAAAAGCAATCTTTTAAATCTTTTAAATTATAATGAGAGGCCAGTCTCTGAAAACTGCAGTTGGATTTGGCAGTCCTGGCTGCAGCAACCTTGTAGGAAATAAGCAGGCATTTACAGCTCTTAAATCTTGGAACAACCTCCATGTTCCTGAATTCTTTGGAATAACAATGGCAGGAGTATCCCAAGGCCTAACTGAGCTTTGGAAATGTCCTAGCTGCAATTGCTCTTCAACTAATTTGTATAATTGCATTAGCTTCTCCTTTTTAAGGGATCATTGATTGACCCAAACAGGCTCCTTAGTTTTCCATTGTAAAGGCAGAGCTGTTTTGGGGGGAGAAGCATCAATGGCTCTTGTCAAAAAACCTGTTGCTATCCAATACCTTGTCTGCCATTTTTATGTGTAATATTAACAGGCTCTTTCATTCCCTGTAAATTTTTTGCAGGTCCTTTGTCTTTCTCATATCACATTTTAATAATCATTTTCTTAATTTTATGATCTGAATGTATTTTTTCAGTTTCCAAATTGGAACTTGTTTGTTTAGCTTTCAAATCAGAATCATTAGTCAGCAATAATTTCCACTTTTGTAACAAATCTCTTCCTCACAAGTTAACTGGAATAGGTGCCATATAAGGTAAAAGGAAACCTTTAGTTCATCTGGACCCTCATAAGGCAAAAGTGAGTTACTTTTAACACATGCTGATGGCCTGGGGATTTAGCTCAGTGGCATAAGTGCCTGCCTTGCAAGCACATGGTCGTGAGTTTGATCCCTGGTACCAAAAAAAAAAAAAAAAGCTACCACATGCTGAGGGGTTCCCAGTCCAATAATGGATTTAGGAGACCTTTGTGTCAGCCATATGGCAGGCCATTGTTCTAATGCAATTACACACATCCACAAGTGTCTATTAGACCTTCAAGTTATTTTCCATTAATGCTTATAGGACACATAGGCTTGTTTTTAGTCACTTCCTGTGTAAAATAAGTTTCTCTTTTTGTAGTCTTGCTCTAAGAGCATTGCTCCTTCCTGAGCTGTCTATATTTAACAAAAGAAGACTTCTCTACAGGCAACAAAATAAACTGCAGCACATAGTCTCCCTGTTCAAAAATCCCACAGACCTGTAGCACATGCAAGAACTTTCATCACATTTTGACAATCACAGTCAATCCCATTATGCACAACAGTTATTGGCTTTAAATTCCTAATAAATACTTTTTATTTACCAGTACAAGACCAACTGTTCCTTCAGGTGGGGGACTCCAAATTCCTGTGAAAATTGGGGTAGGTTGGTCACTTCCAAAGAAAGTGACTTTGCAAGCAGCAGGAAGATCTAATACTGCACTTTGAAATGTTCCCCTGGTGAATGAGTTCATATCTCTCTGGGGAGCAAACTTTCATGCTCTTCTTGAATTTGCTGGCAGTTTGCACTGGGTAGTAGACTGGAATTTTGACTCACAGACTGTGCCTTCTCTATTATTCTGCTGGACTGAGGAAAGGCCCTCATCTCATTTTTGGCAAAGATGTACCATCCTAATGGCATGTAGAATGACAAAATTTGACCCAATACCTCTCTTTTTGGCATTTCAGACAGAGTCCAGACACAGAACCTGAGTCTGCCTCGCCAGACTCTTGATGTGCTACAGCTGCAGCCTCTGAACTGTTAGATCTAACAAGAATGCTGCAATTTTTCTATTATGTCACATTTTTCCACAGTTGAAGCATTTCATATTACTCCTTTTTGCATTTGCAAGACCAGACATAACCTGAGCCATTATAGTTGTCTTATAGGATTCAGTTCCAATGTCCTGACATGATCCAATATATGTTGTTAAAACATTAGTTGACTTTACAGGATTTAAAGCCTGTTCACCATCCCGTTTGGTGTTTTCATTTGCTAATTGTAAAGTTAAAATATTCACAGTTTCTGTGTTTGACACCTGTCTGCAAATGGCTTCTTGCAATTTTGCCACAAATTGAATTAAGGGCCCTTGGGGTCCTTACAGAATATGTAAAAAGGGCATCACCAAAGCCACACCCTCTGGAATAGTTGTCCATGCTTTTTTTACTACATCTACCAGTTGTGGATATAGCTCTTCAGGACATCAAATCTGTTCCTCAAGTGTTGCATATATTTCTGTCCCAGAAAGCATTTCCTCATTTATTGCTGGCCATGGATTGGGACCTGTCCTGTTTTTATGAGCTTGCTCCAAAACAAGAGTGTTTAGCATTACATCAAAATTAAGGATTTGAGCAGGAGACAGGCATGTTTGTGCCACATGTTTGACATCATAAGGTGTCAATTGATGTGTATCCAACACATTTTTTAAGAGTCCCACAGTAAATAGACTTTGGACTTCATTGTTAATCATACTCTATTTAAGATTTTTTAGCAGTTGTATTTCAAAAAGTATATGAACAAAATACTCATGATCATTAACATCTCTTTCTGGTCCAACTGACAAACAAGTAGGAGGGTATTATTCTCTCCCCATGTAGCTAGGCTGCCTCTTCACACACTTCCTGTAAGTTTTTGGATGGAGCCACATGAGATTTTTTGTAAAGCCTCTGTCTCTTGCTGAGGTGATCCCTCTAAGGATTTTGTTTTGGTGGCAGGTGCCTCAGCAGGGAGCTCTCTTCCCTCTGTGTCCAAGTCAGAGACTAGTGACTGTGAGCTTGTTAACAGTCTAAAAACTGAATGGACCAGATTCCAAGCTGAAAACATCTCAGGTGAAATGATTTGTTCTGTCGTGTGTGCGCTTTTAAGATTTTTTCCAACTCTTTCCCAAATATCAATTTCTATAGTGCCTGTTTGAGGAAACCATGGATTATATTTGGTTATCTCTTTTAATATTCTTGTTAAGTATTTCTTTGGCACACAAGCCCCTGAGTGGTTAAGCATGCTTTGGAACAGTTTTAAATACCTTTGCTCATGAGGTGAAACCTTGCCTCATATTTTACTCCCAGATAAACAGCTTTTCACAGCAGGAAGATGCATCTTTTTCTTCCCTCTCTTCTCTCTTGGGGTTCCCAACCAAGTTTTCATCCTGTGAAGGTCTCTTCCATATCCAAAAGTTTCTACTTTGCATGGACTTACTAGTTCAGGGTAGCATTCCTAGTCCAAGAATTCTAGGTCCTTATTCAGGCACCAGTTATTGGGTCCTGACCTAGATCCCCAATCTCCTACATGACTGTATGGTGAATGTTTAAATAAAATGAGACAAGTGGTATGATTTTAGTTCTCCAGAAGTGTCAAAACCCTTTAGTTGAGTTCGAGACTTGAGGGCTGAAACACAGACTTCTCAAGACAACCCATTTTTATTAGAGCCAACATCCAAAGGCAGGGAAGCTGAGAAAAACACAGGCAATGAGCAAGACCTTGGGAGGTGAAATGTTCTTTCCCTGGTATAAATTACTGTACAGTTATGGCAGTGGTCTAATGGAGTAGAAGACCAAAGTGCCAGTTCTTACCACTCCTTGCTTCTTCTTCAGCCCTAAATGCAACTCCTTTTCCCCATTTGCACTCAGAGAATTACAATCAGTTCCTCACATGTCATCAATATCTGTCCAATGCTCCACTTCTAATCAGAGGTCCTAAAGCCCTCTGCCTTTCTGGACTGTTGAAGGAGACAGCCCAGCCATCATGAATTGTGTTCATCTTCCCACATGTTCAACTCAATAAACCTGTTCATTTCGTATTTTTGCTTTTCTATTGTGCCAGAATACTGCACCATTATGTTGTCTTTATTCTTGGATGACAGAGTGAATTAAATCCTGGAAGTCACTCCCAATTCAAGCTACTCTGTCTATGAACCACCTATTTTTTCCTCTGGTACTGTTTACTTGCTGCCACTAATCTGCATGCATTAGTGACCTTCCTAACTTATCATATGTGAGTTATTGTCTGTGGTTTTCTGTTTCTGTTCCTAAAATTCACAAGCTTGCATCTGAATACCTATCCTTCCCTTTCCTGGACATAGATATCAGTTTCCACATTACTTGGGCAGGACAGCCTGAGGCAAAACTATTATTATTGTTCCCAGGGACCCCACCATGCACTCTTCAGTGATGGCCAAAGAGAACCAGTTTGGGGACTTTCCGTGTCACACTTTCAAAACAGGTGACACCTTCTTTTGATAGATGTGATCCAGGACACCTTCTCTGTTTCTTGGGTGAGAGCTAAAGCTCTTACATCCTAGATGGGAAACCTGAACAATACACATGTGTTAAAGTGGATGTATAACAAATCAAATAATAGCACATGTAATGCCCAATCTTAGATATGTTTGACAGGACCACAATGAAGGAATTTATCCTAATTAGCCTAATTATCAACTGATACACATCAGTCATTTGCAAGGCTTATAAACAATATATAAATAATTTAAAAATATCCACACAATAAGGAAGAATTTGGGTAATATGCCCATAGTGAAATATGTAATTATTTTTCTAATTAATAACATCTCCTAGGACAGGCATGGTCATGCACACCTGTAACCCCAACACTGAGGAGGCTGAGACAGCAGGATTGCTGAAGGCCAAGGCTAGCGTGGCCTTCAGAAATGAGTTCAGGGCCAACCCAAACTGCAATTTGCAACCCTGTCTGTAAAACACGAAATTACAACAACAACAATAACATATATTTCTATATATTTCTTTCACAGTAAATGATGTGAAAACTCAAAAGATAAAATTTAAATTAACTGTTTTTTTGAAATTTATTACAAATCTTTACTTCTATATATCAGTTTATTTCAAGGAATTATTTGAAATCTAAGAATATCTGAATTTACAATAAATACATTAAAATATAAGAGCAGAATTATTTTACATTTGAAAAGGATTTTAATTGAAATTTCACTGAAGCTTTAAAAGAATGACTTATATTAGTACATTGTCTCATAACTAAATAACTTAAAAAGAAAAATTATTTTCAATATTATATTTTATTAGTCAATTAATGATATACTATTCAATGATATTCTTTAAAGATTAGAAATATTTGTCATCATGACCTCCCACACTTAAAACTTTAACAATCAGAATCTTTCCTATCCTCATTTGTAATCAAATATATTTTTTCATGAAGTCCATACTTGTCTCTCTACATTACCTGCAAAGTTCTTTTTTTTTTTTTTGGTACTGGGGATCGAACTCACAACTCACGACCTTACGCTTGCCAGGCAGGTGCTTAAGCCACTGAGCTAAATCCCCGGCAGCCTGCAAAGTTCTTGATTCTTGATTTTTTAAACTTTCAATTAAAGTTACTTTTTACAGTTCATACGAATTCAAATCAGTGACCTTCTGATCAAGAAAATTGTTTACTTATTCATCTTCTTCCAATGATATAATTCAAAGAATATAACTTTGTCTGATTTCTTCAAAATTCAAACACAACACAGCTGTTTTGAAGAGAACAAAACATTATGACAGCTATTGCTGATTTAATACTGTCCTTCTTAGAGGTCCTACCAAGCTTCTATTATTCTATTTCCATTGGTTCTATCTATCACATTGTGTCTTATTGGGATTTGAATATGTGTGAAAGTATAAACAAAATTTTTTATTGAAAATGAGATATTATAATACCCATTGATCATTCTCTGTTATTTGGTTCAGAATGCTCTATAATTCTTTCACTCTTTGAATGGTTTTATACTTTTTGTTATGTTTTATATTATTGTATTTGAAACTATGCTCAACTATAGCAGAGAAAGAAATATTGTGATAGCTACTGTTAATGTCTGGTTTTCTTAATGTTAAGTATCGTGTTGCCTATGTTGTCTAGTTCTGAGCTGCTCTGTAATGACCTCTTTTGTCTTATTCTCTTTAAAATAAAATGGAAAAAACTTCAAACACAGTTGAAGATACACTGTTTTTACACATATGCTCAGGAATGTCCTGATCTAACACAATAAATCCAATCCCTTTCAGATATGGATTGATGTGTCAAGTGTCCAGAAGACCAGTATCCAAATATGGAGAGAATTCTGTGTCTCCCCAAAGTTATGAATTTATGTCCCATGAAGATACTCTGGGAGCTGCTTTTGCCTCTATAACCATTAGTTTATCTGTCCTCATGGCTCTGACTTTAGGAATTTTTATCCAATACAGAGATACACCCAACATGAGAGCAAACAACAGGAACCTCAGTTATATTCTCATTTCCTTAATCCTCTGATCTTTTACTCCCTGATGTTTATTGATCTGCACACTCCAGTTACTTGCATTCTGAGACAAACATTCTTTGGAGTTGTATTTTCTATAGCTGTGTCTGCTATTTTATCTGAGACTTTCATTGTGTTTGTGGCCTTCAAAACTATCAAACCAGGAAGCCCAATACAAATGTGGATGGTGACATGACTTTCAAATGCTATAGTCTTCAGTGGCTCGCTCATTCAAGTGTGCATCTGCACAGTCTGGCTGATAACCTCTCCTCCCTTTCCAGACACTGATTCACAATCATGGCTTGGCCAAATCAAACTTCAGTATTTTGAGGGGTCTACTGTTGCCTTCTACTGTGTTATGGGTTTATTTAGGGTTTCTGGCATTTCTGAGCTTGGTTCTTGCTTTTCTGGTCAGAAGACTACTAGACAGATGCAATGAGTTCAAAATGATCACATTTAACATGCTGGTTTTCTGTAGTGTGTGGATTTCTTTTATACTTTCCTACCTGAAAACTGAAGAAAAAAACATGGTGGCTTTGGAAATTTTTACCATCCTTTCTTCCAGTGCTGGATTACTGGGTTGTATATCTCTTCCCAAGAGTTATGTGATTCTTCTGAGATCAGATAACAGTTCAAGCAAAAATTTTCATTAACTGGTTTTTTCAATTAGAAATAAAATTAAAGTTCAAGTGATGTGATTAATATGAAATAAAACAAAAAACATAGATATAAAGAGTCTAATGTATGGCATTTCAGGAATTTTTCTTCAAACAATGTCCCTATCATGGTGAGTAGGTGTTAGTTATGGTCAACAAAAATGGAATCAGATGTTCAGTGTTAATGCTCACTCCCTGCTTTCCAGTTTCTGCTAAACAGTTTTTTGAATCACAGCTGTCTTAGAGTTAAACAACTTGTAGCAAGTATAACAATGAATTATATTGAGATTAAATAAAATGATTTATTTCAACACATCATGAGTGCTCAAAAATGTGTTTCCTCTCTGTCTAATTCTTATCACTGTCTTTTTGTATAATAGAAATCAATTTTTCAAAAACTTCTTTAGGTCTCCTAAATTTGGGTGAGACACTGTAGTCTTAAACCACAACTATTTCATGAAACTTTCCTACATCAAATTCTTGTCATGTTGTCAAAATTTTTCTGTGCATATATGAGTTGTCCAATTCTTTTTGCATTGATCTTTGTCTATCTCTCTGCCAATACCATGTTTTGAATACAGCTTCTAGGTAATATCTCAAATCTAGGTAGGCTGACATTTCTGTTTTTTAAAATTGTCTTAGCTATTACTACATGCATTTGGTATAACCTCTCCTGTATTCAAAATGCCTGCATAGACTTTTGTATGAAGAGCATTGGTCCTGTCAATTTAAATAAAATTTAGGGCAAACTCACATCCCTACTTTGTTGTGATCCAAGTCATAATGTGCTGTGTTTCTCCATCTTTCTGAGTCTTCAGTTTACTTTCATTGTACAGATGACAGCATGAAAGTCCATTGAATGTACATTTAATTAATTAAAAATGAATCTATATTTTTGTGTCTACAAATTCATTGCTAATAAACTGCAATTAATACTTTTATGAAAAAATAATTACAACATAAGCTTATTCCTTTGTGACTAAGCACTAAATTATATGGAACCGACATTAGGAATAGAATTTTTCAGAAATATGTCCAAATGATTAGCATAAATTCAAACATATGAAAAGAATTAACCAGAATAAGGACATGATTACTCATTAAAATATATATATATATATGCCTAAATGTTAGCAAATTGAAATGTGTTATCAATAACTACAATATTCAGCAATCAGTGTATGACTGGTTACTATACCCCATCCTGCAGCAGTCTTTTAAAAAGTATCCAGATTTATTTTATGATCTATGATGTGTGAAAGGTAACTAGCATCCATAAGTCTGTGGGAGAATTTTCATTTTATAACGTCCTGTTTTTCCACCTTGCTTCAGAAATATCAGTGCATGTAAAATCCCCTATGTATATTTTCCAAAGGATATTGTTCTCCTTGAAAATGTCTAAAGAGATACCTAAACTTAAACTTGGAGTCAATAATTTCCTTGATGTGTTTTTAAAATTGAATTCCTTCTCCAAATAATATATGTATAATTGAATTTTGTCTTGTTCCAATTTTATATATGCTGTATTGCATGGAACCTTCTGTGATTTGCTTTATTTCCTAAGAAAAGAAGAAAGAAAATTAATATATGTGTCACTTTGTGTCTTGATCCACTTCAATTGACACATGGTGATGAGAATTACCACCATGTAATAATTATCTCTGGTCCTGTTATGAGTCTATATTCTGGATACACAGAAGTGAAGGAGGAGACAATAATCCTTTTGTTCTGGTGAGATATTTTCTCATGGGTGAAAATTTAATAAATTAATTATCTAACCTACATTATATATTAGGAGATAATTACTGATATGGAGAGAAAAAGAAAATATAAAAATAGGATAACAATTTCTTAGAAGATGCGAAATGAATCTTTGAATAGCCAATGAAGACATCAGTGAGGGGTGAACTATAACAGACTGCAGAGTCCTACAGTGGAGAGCAAGGTCTCTTTCCCACAAGGTCACCAGAACCTCAAGTGTGAGATGTGTCCAATGTCCTTCCCATTGCTTTGCTGTGCTGCAGTGCAGACCCGTGTCAGGGGACAAGATCTTCACAATCTCAACTTCACAGACCCAAATTACTTACTCAACCTAATGCTTTTGATTCCACATAATTTTGAATCTAACTACCTGTTATTGAGTTATTAAATATTTATTGACTAAGTACCTCACACAGTGCATATTTTAAAAACTATGTAGCTGACCAAACCAGAACTAATGAGAGGAGGGTAAATAGCTAATGCTGTCTTGTAATTAGTAAGTATATTAGGTTTTATTTCTCAGGTCCATACAGAATTACTTCTATACTCTTTTTCTTTTGGAAAATAATATCAACGTGGTTAAAATACACTTTTGTGTGTGATAGTTGGACAAGTATGCTAATACAGGATTTCTCTATGGCCATCAATTAATGCAACTATGCTCAGTTTTTCTCAATTGCACTATGTATCAGCAGTGTGTGTGATAGGTTTTGTTTAACTCAAGTAATAATGCTTTATTAATTAGTGTAATTAATGTGGAATGGAAAAATAGTATTTCCAACAAGTAGTTCTGGGAGTTAAAGTCAGCACTACTGCTAATCAATTGAACATTGTGAATGGCTACACTTGTCTCCAGTCATATTCCATCTTCAAAATACTAAGGGTGCATTCTTTTCACAGCTTCTCCCAGCACTGCCTCCCTGGATAACAAAACTTTAACATACAAACTTTTGGAGGACACTCACACAAGGCATAGAAACTTTCTTAGATAATTTTAAAATATTCTATTGACTAGACCACACCCAGTGATCTTCATTCAATCCAGGGAGCTAAGGCCCTGTGAGGAGGTCAAGGCCACACAGGTGAGTGCCAGTGCACTGTGCTGGACCAGGAAGAGGTTAAGACCATCACTTCCAGTGGTTCAGCACCCACTCAGCTCCCTGAAACACTGTACTAGGCTCAGGATGTTTTCACAAGCCTGAGGGGACCATGCCCAGTGACCCTCTCTCAATCCAGGGAGCCAAGGCCATGCATGGTGAGTTTCAACCTAGCAGCACTGGCACAGGGAGAGTTTAAGACCATTGCTCCCAGTGGTTAAGTGCCTGCCTACTCCCTAAAACACTGGACTAGTTATGGGAGTATTTTGGGACCTCACTGGACCACACCCAGTAACCTTCTTTCAATCTGGGGAGCCAAGACCACATGAGGTGCATTCCATCCTGCAGGTGCTGCCCTGGGGACAGTTTAAGACCACCTCTCCCAGCCATTAAGTGCCCGCACAGCTTCCTAAACCAGTGGAATTGGCTCAGGAGGTCCTGCAGGCTCAGGAGGTCCTGCAGGAGGTCCTGCAGACCATGCTCAGTGACCTTCAATCAGTCCAAGAAGCTGAGAGCATAGGAGGTGATTTCCAACACACCAAGGAGAAGCACTGGAACATTGCTCAAAGCACAGAAATATAGGAAAATGACAAGACAAAAGACCAAAATGCAATCTCAAACCTTAAGCACATCCCAAGAAAACCTAGGAGCTATGTACATAGAAGAAAATATAAGCCATACACCAGAAATGACTGAAATAATATCTACTGAAATAAAAAGCAACTTGGGGAAGCTATGGAGAAACTCAAATCAGAAATAATCTCCCAGGTAAAAGAAAAAAATGATAAAATAGTGAAATAGTGAACACATCTAAAGAAGACACAGTTAAAAAATTATAGGAACAAAGCAAACAGATAAATCCCCAAATGCACATTATAAGAAATAAACAGAATGCATGAAGCAGATTTAAGGAGATATACAAGAGATCAAAAATTCTACTGAAAGTTACCAATACCAACTCAACAAATGTGAAAATAGAAATTCAGACCTTAAACAAGATTGCAGCTAGAGAAAAGCAAAGGAAAGGTCTTTTAAAAATAACAAGGTATCAGGAAATAACAATTCAACAGCTGCAAGATGATGCAAAGAAAAACAACATATTACTAATAGGGATAAATGAAAAAGAAGGGGACAGCACAAATGATATCAAGAGGCTATTTACAGAAGCAATAGCTGAAAATTTCCCAAATATGAGAATGAAAACTGATATACAGATTAGTGAAGCATATAGAACTCCAAAGAGCCATAACCAAAATAAAACTACACCCAGAAATATAATAATCAGCATCCCAGAAATCCAACATAAGAACAGATTATTAAAATCTTTTAAAGAGAAAAGACAGATCACCTATAAAGGAAAACCTATCAGAATCACAACAGATTTCTCAACACAAAAAAATGAAGTCAAGAAGTGCATGCAGTAAAGTATTTTAGATCCTAAAGGAAAACCACTTCCAACCCAGAATGATGGAACCTGTGAAACTGTCCTTCAAAATGGATGGAGAAATAAAATACTTAATTGACAAAAAACACCTGAAGAACTGAAGCACATTCTAGATACACATAAGAAAAACACCACTAATCAATGCAGACAATTAAACAGAATGGAAAGGTAAAGATATAACAGCAAAAGATAACATGTCAACAATAAACCTATATATAACAGCTATAACCATTAATGTAAATGGCCTCAATTCATCAATTAAAAGAAACAGACTGGTAGAATGGCTCAAGATACAACAATCAACCATATGCTGTCTACAAGAAACCCATTTAACCCAAAAGGAAACTCATAGACTGAAAATCCTAGGATGGAAAACAATACTTCATGAAACAGGAGTCCCCCAAAAAGTGTGGGTAGCTATTCTGTTTGCAGACAAAATAAACTGCAAAGCAACAATGATCCCAAGAGGTAAAGAATGTCACTACATACTAGTTAGGGGAAAATTTCAAGAGGAAAACATTACAATTTTAAATATCTATGGACCAAATTCCAGAGCACCTAATTATACAATGCAAGTATTAACAGAAATGAAAAACCAAATAAGCAATAACACAATTATGACAGGAAACATTAACACACCACTGATTAAAAGGGACCCATCAACTAGACAGAAAATCAGCAAAGAAATAACAGAACTGAATCACAAATGGACTTAATAGAAGTGTACAGAGTGTTCCATCCAGCATCATAATATACATTCTTCTCAGTAGTACATGGCATATTCTCTAAAAAAGACCATATACTAGTCCACAGAACATATTTAAGTAAATGCAAAGGAATTGAAATTATCCCATGCATGTTATCAGATCATAGTGCCAGGAAACTAGAAATTAATGATAAAAGAAACTGCAAAAAACCCCACAAAAATATGTAAATTGAATAATACACTCTTGAGCAATCAATGGGTCACAGAGGAAATTAGAGAACAAATTAAACAATATCTACAATCAAACAAAAATACAAATACAATTTACCAGAATCGTTGGGATGCAATGAAAATGGTTCCCAGAGGAATATTTATTGCAATGAGTTCCCACATCAGGAAAACAGAACGAACACAAATAAACAACCTGATGCTACAACTGAAACATCTAGTAAAAGAAGAGCAAACCAAGTCCAAAGCCAAAAGAAGGGAGGAAATTATAAAGATCTGAGCAGAAATTAATGCAATAGAGACTAAGAAAACAATACAAAGAATCAATAAATCAAAGAGTTTGTTCTTTGAAAGAATAAATAAAATTGATAACTCCCTAGCCAACCTTATTTTTAAAAGAAAAGAAAAAACTCAAATTCATGCAATAAGGAATGAAAATGGTGAAATCACTGCAGACTTTGTGCAAATACAGAAGATCATCAACACCTATATTGAAAACCTCTATTCTCATAGGTTCAATAACACAAAAGAAATGGGCAGATTCCTAGAAACATATGAACTACCAAATATGGGTCAGCAAGATGTAAAACTGCTGAATAACCCACTTTCTATTAATGAAATTGAAAATGTAGTTAAGCCCTTACCAACAAAGAAGAGCCCAGGCCCAGAAGGATTCACTGCAGAATTCTACAAGAAATACAAAGAAGACTTAATTCTGACACTCCTCAAATTCTTCAGTGACACTGAAATGGAATCAGTTTTTCCTAAGTCATTCCTGGAAGCAAATATTACTCTAGTACAAAAACCTGAGAAAGACCCAACTAAAAAAGAAAACTATAGGCCAATCTCCCTAATGAACATAGATGCAAAAATTCTCAATAAAATATTGGCACAGAGGATGCAGCAAATCATCCAGAAGATTATACACCACAAACAAGTGGGATTCATCCCAGGAATGCGGAGAGGGTTCAACATATGTAAATCAATAAATGTAATCTATCATATCAATAGAGCCAAATGTAAGAATCACATGATCATCTCTACAGATGCAGAAAAAGCTTTTGATAAAGTCCAATACTCAATCATGATAAGAACCTTACTGAGAACTGGAATAGATGGTCTTTACCTTAATATGATAAAGGCCATGTAGACAAACCAACAGCCAGCATCATATTAAATTGTCAAAAACTGAAAGCTTTATCTTAAAATCATGCATATGAAAAGGATGTCCCTTATCACTGCTTCTATTCAACATAGTATTGGAAATACTAGTCAAAGAAATTGGAAAAGAGAGAGAAATAAAAGGAGAAAAGAAGAAAAGAGGAAGTTAAATTATCATTTTTTGCAGATGACAGAATACATAGAAGACCACAAAACTCCATTGAAAGACTCCTAGATATAATAAATAAATTCATCAATGTAGCTGGATACAAATTCAGCACTCAAAAATCAATAACATTCCTATAGATGGACAACAAAAGCACTCATAGAGAAATAAGAGAAGCCATAATTTTCACATAAGCATACAAAAAATATGAAATACTTAGGAATTAATCTAATGAAAGTAGTAAAAGAGCTATACAGGGAAAATTATAATACCCTGAAAAAGAGATCCAAGAGGACCTCAGAAAATGGAGACATCCCTTGTTCATGGATAGGAAGAATAAATATTGTGAAAATGGCCATTCTCCCAAAATTCTATACAGATTCAATGTAATCTCAATCAAAATACCACTAACATATCTCATAGATCTAGAGAAATCACTCCTAAAATTCATTTGGAAACAGAAAATACCTAGAATAGCTTAGGCAGTTCTAAGCAGCAAAGGCAAAGCAGGAGGCATCACAATCCCTAACCTGAAATTATACTACAAAGCTACAGTAATAAAATCCACATGGTACTAGAATAAAAACAGATCTGAAGATAAATGGAATAGACTGGAAGATACAACCAGAACTATAAACACACTCAACCACCTTACCTTTGATAAAGGGGCCAAACATGCTCATAGGAAGAATGATAGTCTTTTTTATAAAAGGTGCTTGGAAAATTGGCTGTCCACATGCAGAAAATTAAAACTAGACACATGCCTATCACCATGTACTAAACTAAAAACTAAACAGATCAAAGATCTAAATATTAAAACAAAAATGCTAAATCTGTTGGAAGACAAAGTAAGTAAAAATCTTGAAGACATAGGGGTAAGTAGACAATTCATGAACAAGAATCAAACCCCACGGAAAATACTCCCTGGAATCAATAACTGGTATCATATCCTGTTAAAGAGTTTCTGCATGTCAAAAGAAATCTCCAGCAGAGTGAAAAGAAAACCTATAAACTGGAAAAAATCTTAGTTAACTGTACCTCAGACAAAGGACTTCTGTCAAGAACTTATAAAGAATTAAAAAAATCAGACCCTTGAAATTCAAAGACCCAACACAAAAAAGGCATCCAAAATGAAGACACAGTTCTCAGATGAAGAAATATAAATGGCAAATAAATGCATGAAAAAATGTCCATCATCATTAGCCATTAGAGAAATGCAAATTAAAACCACACTGAGATTCCATCTCACTCCAGAAAGAATGGCCAGTATAAATAAAACTACCAACAACAAATGCTGGAGAGGCTGGGGGGAAAAGGAACTCTTCTGCACTGTTTGTGGGAATGTAGACTGGTGCAACTACTGTAGAGGTCAGTCTGGAGAGTCCTAAAAAAACTGGGATTGGAAGTCCCTTTTGATCCAGCTATTCCAATTCTAGGCATATTCCCAGACAAACTGAAAACCTCATACCACAGTGAGATATGTGCACCCACATTTATAGCAGCACAATTTGTAATAGCCAAATCTTGGAAACAACCTAAGTGATCTTTAACTGAGGAATGGATAAAAAGTTGTGATATTTTTATACAATGGATTACTACTCAGCTATAAAAAATGAACACATTGAGATATTTATTAATATATGGATGCAACTTGAGACCATACTCATAAGTGAAATAAATCAAACTCACATGTATAAATCCTGTACTGTTTCCCTAGTGTAAGAAATGATAAGAGTACATAAGATTTTATGGTGATCATGATTCCCCATTACATTTCTTTGAAGCCTTATAAAGTTTTCATTCATTAGTTGGAATGGTTTTATTCTGTTTTGTTTGATTTTATTATATGTGATGGTATGAATAGATATTTTGAAGAAAACAAGACATTAGGGCAGCCATTGCTGATTTAATATCATCTTGGTTTGAAGTTCTACCATGCTTTTGTTCTTTTATTACTGTTGTTTTTTTCATGTTGTGTCTTATTGAATTTTAATATGTGTGATAGTATAAACAAATTTTTTTATGGAAAATGAGATATTATAGTAGCCAGTGTTCATTTTCTGTAATTTGGTTTAGAATGCCCTGTACTGCTTTCATTGCCTTGAATGATTTTATACTTTTTTTTATGCTTGATATTGTTTTGTGTGGAGCTATGTTCAACTATTTCAAAGAAAGAGACATTATGATAGCTACTATTAATATCTGGTTGCTTTGTTTTGAAACACTGTGTTGTTTATATTGTTCTGTTCTGATCTGTTTTGCTCTGTCATCTTTTGTTTTATTCTCTTTAAAATAATTTATAAAATACTAAAAATAAAAATAAATATTATAATATGAGTTTATTAAAATGAGATTAAGAATGTATGAGAAATTTCCCAATCCATGAAAATAATGAAAACTCCTTTTAGTATTAAAATTGTTTCTAACACACGGGGTGACATATTCATCAAAAGTGAGAATTACATATTCATATGGATCATATTTCTCCCTTTATACATTGTGAGCTTAACACAACTGAGGTTGCACTAATCTTAATTTTGATTACTTTTAAGAAGGGAGGTGGTATATATTTAACATTCCAGAGAAGCCCTACTCTCTAATTGCTTCATTTGACATTCAAATCCATTTCTCCTAAAGTAGATAGCACACAAAACTGAACTTTCAAGAAGATCAGCAGAGTAGAATTAAAGAGCCGGTCGATTCTCTGAATCTTCAGAAGCTGTATGAGGTTGTGTGGCACTGAGCCTGCTGAGACCAACATGTGACACATATTAGTAGTTAACAGTTTGAGACAACAAACCCAAATCCACATCACAAGAATGTCCAGGAGAAGAGGAATAGACATAACATGAAATTCTCCTTCTTGAATCAAAAATACAAACACTGCATACTGTTCTGTGTTAAGCATAATGAGGATTTGGAGTGTGACACCCCTTTAGAGGAACAGAGTTATGAGTATTGTAGAAAAAAAAAAGCAGCAATCATAAAAGCACAGGAAGATTCCTGTTATCAAGGAAAAACTGGAGGTGAGGTGGACCATGAAGGAAATGTTTAACAAATAAAAAACAGTTTTGTCAAACAAAATAAAACATTTTTTGGTCTCTTGAACTTCTGGATGGCTAACCTGTTTTGTTGATGCTACCATTTCATCACTTCCTCATCTTGTTGTTTTCTGGAGTGAAGAGAATTGACATGCTGACAAGTGCCATCCATATACCCCTAATCCAAGAAAGGAAATCGTGTTCAGTGCACATCCTCAGAGCAAGTTCATATTCTAGATCTTTCACAGTTGGGCTTGATAAAGAATAGGATTATCTTGATCCTTAATCCAGATAAATATAAAAAAGTACAACACAAAAGATGCTACAGTGCAGCAACTTTGATGATTTCATTATGAACATTGATAAAAATTGTAATCACATGGCCATTTATCATTCAGTCACTGTGAAAATGTAATATAGCCTTATTTTCCAGAGGCAAATATTCCATGAGAAAGACCTGAATCTTTGTGCTTTACTCTTGCAGTATTCTCTTGTAAATGAACAGTTTGCAAGAAACATAAATCCTTTCCAAGAGATCTGCTTCAGTGAAAGCTGTTGTGAATGTCTAGATTTTATAATGGACCCATTTGACAACTCCTGAATGGGAATAGTACTAAAATGGGAAGCAGGGATTAGGTGGCTAAGAATTTTTATGCAACTGTTGTTACAATACCCTCATTTGATTGAGTATGAACAGACTTTAGACATAGCAGGGACACAAGATGGAAAGTACTTATTTACCAAGCAAGGTACTGAATAAAGTTTTCCACCAATCATGCTCACCTGCTTCAATTGTTATATGAAAGAGAAATGATTTCTGTGTTAGCAAATACTGAAATTTGCATTTATAAACTATAGTCAATATTTGCCTAATGCAATCTACTGGAAAATAAAATAAATATAGTCATTTAGGCTCTATAGCATGGTAAAGAGCTCTAAAAATTAAATTATATAAGCAGAGAATCACAACAGAGATTGAGACAGAGGCAGATATAAACAGCCCTAGAATTACCTTGCTGGTGATGTGTGGCATCGGGAAAGGCACTTATAAAAGATGACTGGGAACAGCAGAAAGAAAGGCAACACTTGGCCAAGAACTGTGAGATAACTGTAGGGTTGTGTTGGTATATTTTTAAAGCTACCCAAAATTCTCCGAGCAAAAGGAATGAAGGTTTGAGAATGAGATTAACTGAAAATCCAAATTCAAAGCACAGTGATGAATATATTTTATTTCAATTATTTCAAAATATTATGAGTTTTGCAGGAGGTATGTCTGTGATTTGTATTAATATTCAAAACTTTTACAATTTCTCTTCTCATGTTTGGGAAGTTTTCAGCTATTACTTCTGTAAATATCCTCTTGATATCATTTGGGCTGTCCCTTTCTTTTTCATTTATCCCTATTAATCTTATGTTACTTTTCTTTGCATCATCTTGCAAGTGTTGAATTGTTATTTCCTGATTCTTTGTTATTTTTAAAAGATCTTGTCTTTCCTGCTCACTGGCTGCAATCTTATCTTTGAGGTCTGAAATTCTATCTTTACTTTCATTAAGGCAGTTTTGGCAGCTTTCAATAGCATTTTTGATTTCCTGTATATCTCTTTGAATCTGCTTTATGTATTCTGTTTGTTTCATATATTGTTCATTCAGGGATTCTATCTGTTTGCTTTGTTCCTCTAATTTTTTAGCTGTGTTTTCACTAGATGCGTTCACCATTTCTTTCACTGTTTTTATCAGTTCTTCTTTTACCTGGGCAAGTATTTCTGATTTGAATTTCTCCATAGCTTTCCCTAGTTGCATCTTTACTTCATTTGATATTATTTCAGACATTTCAGGTGTATGGCTGAAAGTTTGCTGAAACTGGAATGTATAACAAAGAAAGGCAGAGTTAATTAATGAATCTAAGGCATGACAATTATTAGTGTAGTTATTAGAAATAAAGGCTAAATTTCCATACCTGCCATATCTTTGAAGCAAAAGGCTTAACTGACAAATGGGTTATTAGCCTTCAAGAAAAAGACAAGATTTTTGATAACTCTAACTACCATTTTTTACACTAATTTCCAATGAAATTTGAAATCTTATAAATAAGAATTCAATATTGATATGCAGATATAAAATTCTTTTGACTGTGAAAATAATATGCCATCAGTATTATGAAGGCAAAATATCTTTATTTATCCAACAGTTGTGCAAAGGCCTATTGTTTAATTTCAATATATTTTTACGGTTTTTCATGTTATTGCTTTCTTGATTATACTGTATTCAGAAAAGAGATGTGATATGATTTCATTTTTTAAAATTTGTTGTGAATCATTTTGTGCCCTAATTTTTTACCTACTTTAGAAAATATTCCATTTGATTTTGAGAAAAAATTGTATTCTGCACTTATTGAATGAAAAGTTCTCTGAGTGTATATTAGGTCAGTTTTTTCTAGAGAAAAGCTTAAATGTAAAACTTCTTCACACATTTTTTGTATAATAATGTGCCCAATGATGAAAGTAAAGTGTTCAAATCTTGCATTGCAATGTGTTTCTCCCTTTATTCTTAAAATGTTTTGCTTTATATTTTTAGGTTTTTTCTAAACTGAGTGAGTATATATTCATTATCTTAACATCTTCTTAATGCTTTTAAACTTTAACATTTGATACATTCTTCTATGATCTGGAATAAAGCAATGACACCCAATTTCTTGACTTAAATTTAAAATTATACAGGAAATTTTACTGAGATCAATTAAGGGATAGAAAGAAATAAAAGTTATCTAAATTGAAAATCAAGAAGTCAAAGTATGCTTGTGTGTAGAAGAAATAACCTGAGACATAAAAATCCAAAAGACACTCCCAAAATCATGTTAGAACTAAGAAGTGACTTTAACATAGAGACAAGATAAAAAATCAACACATAATTAGCACTTTCCAAAAGTTCTCAGCAAACTTACAAGAACAAAAGCATATTAAAAAAATTCTTTTGCAAAAGGTTCAAAAATAGCCAGATACATTTAATCACTGATGAAAGATTTTTACAATAAAAATTTATAGACATAAATGAATGAAAAAAAATAATGAAAATATATTTTACATTCATGGGTTGAAAGAATATATATTATTTCAATGTCAATATTATGCATGGCAATCTACAGAATCAATACAATTCCCATAAAAATATTAATGAGTTTTTTCAGAGAAATAGAATGCCTATTCCTCAAATTTGTATTGAATCACTAAGCAATTCAAACAGCAAAAACAATCTTCTGCAAAAGCGATAAACCTAGATATTACCTGACTTTAAATATAGCAAAAATTATAACAATTTAATCAGGATGGCACTGGCATAAAAGCAAGTGAAAAGAATGCAGATTTCTGGAGTAACCCCACACATTTATATCTTTCAAAATTTTTACATAGTAACAAATACAATACTGTAAAATAAGGATAGCCTCCTTAATAAATCCTAGTTGAATGATCAGTTATACATATTTTCACTAATGAAACTAAAGTTTTATCTCTCAGTGATTGCAAATACCAACTTAAAATGGATCAAAGACTTAAATTTTAGGTTTGAAGTTAGGATAATGCTGCAAAAATTCATTGAGAAAATATTTCAAAACATTGGACTTGCACAAGTAATTTTTGGACATCACTCCAGAATCAGGAAACCTAAGAAAAAATTACCATACAGAATTATATCAATGGTTCCTGTGCATTACATAAAGCAATAAACAATGAACAGAGCTAAAAGAAAGCTTCCAAAATGGGAAGAATTAGTTACAAACTATGTATGTGACATGGATTTGATAAATAAGAAAATAAAACAATTGAAAAACAGACAGCTAAACTTTTTTCTCAAAACCCAGTAACCCATTTTAAGTGGGATGAAGATCTGACTAGACATTTTCTGAAGGAAATTTTCCACATGATCAACAGATATATGAAAAAGTGTTCTAAATCTCTAGGCATCAAGGGAATACAAATTACAAGTGTGACACTGCATCTTAACCTAGGAAAAATGTGTGTTGTCATAAAAGAAAGCAATAGAAAATTCAGACAAAGTTGCAGAGAAAGGAATTCATATGTTGTTGATAGAGATGTAAATTCATATAAATATTTTAGTGTAAATTCATATAAATATTATAATATAAATTCATATAAATATTATAGACTATATGTACAATAATATGGATATTTCTTAAAAGAACTGAAAATGCAACTCATGTGATCTTGCAGTCCCACTATTTGATATGTATTTGAAGAATATAATACCTAAAGTATCAAGGAAACACCTGAGCTGCACATTTATTGTAGAACTGTTCATAATTGCTAGGATATGGAATTGATCTAAATGTTCCTCAGTGAATGAAAGAATAGAGAGAGTATGGTGCAGAGATACACAAATATAATGGACAGCCATAAAAATAATAAAATCTCATGATTTTTGGAACATGATCAGGGCTGGAAAATGTTAAGTAAATACCAGAACAGAATACCAATCACCACACCATTATGTATGTTTACAATTTTTAAAATGTTGATCTTGAAGAAATTGTGCAGAGTAAGGGCTATGATGGACTGCAAAATGTATGAAGAATGGAAAGCTTAGTCATTGAGTGCAAATGTTACATTAAGCTAATTAACAATAACAATTATATAAATTCACTTGACTTTTATTATGCATGCTAATTACATTTCATGACATCACACAGAACACTGACTTTTCAAATAGTAAACAATTAATACCTGGAAAAATACATGATTATAGTACAGTGAGGCTGTGGTCACATTTTTGTGAACCAATAAACAGATAGCTTGTTTACTAGAATGTTTAAAGTTATTGTGTAATTTTTATTTTAAAACTATTGGTGTGTGCTTTTTATGTGAATACACTGGCGCCCAGCCTACCTATCACAACATTTCAGAATTCTTAAAATTTCAAAACATGACCAAGTGATTAAATTCTCCTGTGGATCATGTAGAAGTCTTACTGTTATGTACATTTTTGCTAGTGGAACAGAAATTCAAATCTCTGCTTTTTCTATCTAAAAATACCAAAGCTCTATTTTTGATTCTCAAGTTCTCAAATGTATATTAAAGAAAAGTAAAGTTGTTCAAGGTTTGAACTAGATCATTATACAATTTAGGATTATTTATCCCTGTTATTTTTTTCTAATTCCTATATAAAATCCTTGATGGGGTGAATTAAATATAATTAAAATTATAAAAATTTTGTAAACTATTGTGCTATTTAAATTTTATTAAATTAAACCTTCAGTTATGGTTAGAACAGAAGATAAAATAGGTTACTAACTGTTATGAATTGTGAATGTCATTATGACATAAATTCGCTGTGATTTTCTTATTTGGTTAGAAATGCAAAATATTTCATGAATGACAACACACATCATTTCCAACTTGTAACATGAAACTCCAATTCATAAAATGTGATGGAATATAAAAACTTTGATTATAGCAAAGAAACCCCCTTTCCCCTGAAAAATGGGGGTGAAATTCATTGCAAAATGAGATACAGACCACATTTTTCAGGTTTTCTTTCTTCCCTCTCATGGTTTTATTTCTCGGGACTCACACTGTAGATGGTTCCACCAAAATCCAATATTTTTTACAAAATGACATAGCTGGGTTTTTCCTTTCTCTTTTCTTTATATTTTCTGAGGTTCCTTTTGTTATGGTCAGTGTTTCTAGACTGTCTTCCCTTGATGGAGAGGTTTATGCCTGCTGGCCCTGCTGGGCTTGTGTAGACACAGCAGCAGCTGCTGCTCCCTGTTCCTGTCCCTGGTAGAATCTGTCATGTGATCCAAATCATTGATCTCCTCTGAGACTTGTGCCTAACTGATTTCTTGATTCTACTGGCCTTGTTGTGGTGCAAATGCCATTAGACAGTCCTGTTCCATCTGATCCTGTATTCATTTGTATACACTTTCAGGCAATGAAGGAGGCCTCAGAGGAAATGCTGAGTCACAGAATCACCATCTTCATTGTGTAGGCTTTGTCAAACAACTTTCCCTGCAGTCAGAGACTCCTGGTCTCTTACCAGCAAATGCAGTTGACACTTTTTTGTCATGCTGCTGCAATGGTACCTCTGAAAGAACGCAGCGCTCTCCTTCAGGAAGGGCTGAATTTAGCTGAATAGCTGAATTGTTTAGAAATTCTCCACACCTAAAGCTTGTGTCTGACTCCAGAAGTCGATTTTCTCTATCAGCCAGTTATACTGCAGTTCCCTCCAACTTCACCAGGTCATCACTGAGAATCCACCAGCCCACCTGTGGTATAAAAGAATGTGGAGCATGGGAAACACTACACACTCCTGCTTATACTCAACCCTGGGACAACAGTAACCTTGCATTCCCATCTAGGCCTGCTTGCAAATTGTAAATGATACCATGGCTTCACTCACATTCTGATCGTGATTTAAATGCTGAACTTCTGAAATTTCCTAGGCTCTCACCCAGCATGTAAAGGCCTAAATAGTCCATCAGCAGTTCAGCAGTTACAGTTTCCATCCCTGGTGGAAGTTCTCCCTTCCAGACAAGAATCAAAACACCGAGGACAGGAAGCAAAGGGCAGGGCCGTTCTCATTCTGGATGAAGAGGGACGTGCTGTCCTTACTCTGGACCTCCTTGATTGCTGAACAGACTGCCAGGAAAGTTCTCCTTGGCAGCCACCACCTCCTGGAGAAAACATGCAAGCTGGAGAAGGACTCCAGGATGTTCAGGTAGGGCAAGTCTTAGACAGGCTCAGATTGCTGTGTCTGCTACAGGGCCCCCTGGCATTGTAGGGCTGGGTGGCTAGGTGTTCACCACTCCACAGTGGCATCAGGCTGGCGTGCGGGCCAACTCGTGTTGCCTTTTCATGAGCACTGCTCTGGAACTGTCAATTTAAAAGCATATTTTGCTCATGACTATATCAATAAATATGATTTTTTTAAATGCTCAACAAAATAGGCCACTGAGTAGGTTTTCAAACTGATAAAAGTAATTTAAAATAAATGCAACTAACATCCCCTTTAATAGCGAGATCCTCACTATTTCTATTTGCTATATTTGAGATTCTAGCCCAGCAACTGGACAAGAAAAAAGCAAATGACACTTGGGTTAGATAGAAAAAAGTATGGTGATCTTTACCTGAGTATGGCAGAATTTTTATATAAAATTTCTTTAGAATTTATTAAAAGCCTGTTATAATTAATATGTATAGCAGGTTTCTGTTTCAAATATTAATATACAAAAATTAGTTTCTACAAAACAGAGATGAACACTCCAAAAATAAAAATGAATAATACAACCAGAGTCACCATGGCCAATTAGGTGATGATAGGGAGGGAAGAGGTTCCAACACATGGATCAGAGAAAAGCAGACACACTGGGAAGCAGCAGTAGAAAAAGCCAAATACGTGAAGGCAAACAGCAAGAAAAATTCACTGAACCAAAATCCCCTTTGGGGAGGTTTAGAAATGGAAACCAGACTATGCTAGGACCACAGCACCCCTTCCACCCCAGGTACGTTATACATGCCATTTTTGGAGGGCACTGGGTACCCTGAGGGAAAGAGCCAGCATTTCAGTAGTTGCCAGGCTGATAGAAAAGGTGCCCCAAGAGGCAGAAGAACACAGTGTGTGTGATATTTTCAAAGCATGGTATCAGGGAAACTGAAAGCTATTGAGCAGTGTATAAGAGATCACTCCTGGGCTCTTGAGGAATGTGAAAACCAGTAGGAAACTGATCTGAGTACTGAAATAATCTGTTGCCTGGGGTCTCTGCGAATAAAGTAGAATCTGAAAGCATCAGTTCTCGGAGTAGAGAAGACAACACATTGACCTTGCTGGATAGTTGGGACTGGCGTGATTTTCGTTGTCATTTGAAGACAAGTAGGATTTGCAAGATACCTCAAACAGTTCTCATGTAAAAGCCTAAGAATTTTCCTGATGGAGATAGAAAAGAGCTAATGTGATGGCATCAAGTACCTTGATTACGAAAAAAGAGAAAACATACTGCACCATGCATTTTGAGTCATATGATTTTACTTAGTTTTGTTTAATTCATTCAAGATGATGCCAGTGTGTGTTGAAGACAATGTAGCTTTCATAGAAAAAAATGTTATGTGTGAACACGTTTTCCTTACCTTTGTTGTCTTGATGATATTGCAATGTATTTACTATTCAGTTGGTTTCCACTGGTTTCATATAAAACACAATGGCTAGATTAATGCAGTCTGTTTGTTATTTTTCTCATGCTGCAATTCTTAACAATTAAAATACAAGCAGAGGACATTCTAATTGATAGTGGTGAATTATATTTAACCCAAATTCAAAGAAATTTAAAAAAAACTTTAAGAACTATGTTTTTACTTCTTGATGCCTCATTTCCAAAATTTTAAGCATGTTTTTATGCTGACATTCTGTGACCATTGTTTTCCAGAGCAGCAACATAGATTATTTCTCAATTATGGTATTACGTGGGGAAATCAAAAGGATTACTGTTACTCCATTCTAAATCTTTCTTGAAAGCTAGTAGTCTTAAAGTGGTGTCTTAATTTCTCTTTCAGTGGAAAAGTCCAATACAGGCCACTGGAAAGGGACTCCAAATATGCGGCTGCGGAACCAAATTCTCTGGGAATCTGAGGGCTTCTCCTCTGTGTTGCTTGTGATTCACACCTCTAGAGCTGCATCTGCCTGTCACTAGAGATGAATGTATCCCCTTTGGAATTGTAAGGAGATTTATTGAGATTTCCTGACCTGTTTATTATGCACTAATAGTTCTTAATTATTTGAAATTGCATTTTATTGGTGTTTTCATTTAGAATGTGAATTGCATTCACATTTTGCACCCATTCATATGTTGATAAAAATCACATCCAGATTCAAAATATGTTAGTTTGTTTTAACATTTTGCTGATGTATCCTGGATCTAAGATAAAAAATTATTGAACAGCAGATTCTTCATCTGCTGTTTTTAAAAATTATTTTAAAAATCCCTAGTATTTATTTTGCAAATCGGCTATTGATTTTGCTTCAAGACTCACTGTTTGATTTTGTGTGGTGATGTGTGATGATAATGATGATTGCAGTGTCTATGTGTGTATGTTTACAGTCTACACATAAAGCAGGTTCTTTGAAGTGTTGCTAAGTAACTGTATTTTCCACACTCACTAAATTGTAAAGCACAAAACTTGTTGAAGTTACTTTATGTACATTCAATTGGAATTTGTATAGTTGATATCTATCTTTAATACTTATAAGGCTGTATATAGCTAGAAACTCCATTGTCTTTATGCGACTTCATTCTTCTGTTTCAACAGTCATATCTACAACTTGTTTTCCCCAGTGTTGACCATCTTTTGTCACCTCCATTGCTGTAAGCATACCAAAAGCCATTGTCTCTATCACCTGGATTAATGCAATGGCCCTTCCATTGGTCTCTCTCTTTTTTTTTTTTTTTTACTTTTCATCACTTTTCATCTGTTTTCAACGTATTCTTCATGATTTCTCTAAGAAGGTTGACAATGACTTACTGAAAATACATTCTACTTACATTTGAAGATTAAACTGGCCCTAATGCTGAAGAATGTCACATGGTGTTTTTATTTTGACAAAGTAATGCATATGTGTATTTTAAAAGCAAACAATAAATAGATTGATAAATGTATGAAGTGCATCTTTCATCTATCATGAAATCTACTCCCCTAATGCCTCTTCAGAGTGACTGTTGCTACCAGATTTTATATAGGTTTTTAGATACATTTATATGTAGAATATGTAGCTATGTAAAATACATGTTAATTGTATTTTGTATAGTATAAGTAGCTTTAAGGATACTGTATGTCATATGAAAGTCATTTATAACATGTATGTATTTATGTACTATATTTAGAGTTTTTATGTTAATATACATATTATCTGCATACTTGTAAATATCTTTTAAAAAATATAATAGATTGGAAATTGATTTATACAGTAACATGTAAATGTTATTTCATTTTATTATCATAATTTAAAATCATCTTAACATAACAAAATATTTTCAGTAAATAAAAAAAATCTACAAATATTTCTGGTACAAACCACAGAGCAATCCCAGGTCAAAAAAGGAAGACAGAATTCCAAGAGCAGTATGAATGTGTGGGATTGCCAAAATGTATTTGAGCACATGGAGAGGTGTTGCAAGAATCTGAAGAATTGGGGCATCAACCTTGTTAGGCATAAAAAGCTAGATGAACATGAAAATGATGCCAATCTTAACTACATGAAAAACCAAAAAGGTCAAGAATATGTAGTATAGTATGTGTCTAATTATACATAATAGTACATTATTTACCTGTCAATATTTATAAATTCTAACATTGAAAATATTTACTATTAAATTAAACTTGTCATATAGTGATAAGGAGACAGTTGGAATTCTCAATATGTGTGAGACCAATACAGACAGAGTGATGTTCTTCAACTTAGGTAGCATTAATAGAAGTCATATAAAATTTAGAAGAATCAAACATGTATAGAGAGAACAAACTATATTTAGAGATTATTAACAGTAGTAACATGGAACTCTAACATCTAAAGAATAGAATGTGTTGCTTTGGCCTAGGATCAGAAGTAGGCGGCATACAGATTTTTTTAAAAATTACCAGCCTGTTAGAAGAATTTTTTAAAATAATGTACATGTATATACCTATTGAAAAAATCTAGGAATCAACCACAGCAATATTTTTTAAATAATTAAGCCTTTTCTTTATCCACTTTCTGCTGCTATAACTAAGAACCTGAGCTGAGTAACATAAAGAAAAAATGTTTATCTTGTGGTTTTCAAGGCAGAAAGTGCAAGATGAAGTGATCTCACCAGATTCCTCTCTGACAAAAGCACTCTGTTGCCTGAAAATCTAGCTCATGACATTATGGTGGAAGCACCCATGAAAGGGTGAGCATAGTCACATGGTGTGACAGCTAGTAAGATGGACTAGAAAGCCAGAGTCATTGATTTATACAAAAAAACACTCTCATAAGAACTATGCAAGGTCTATCAAAGCTCTATTAGTCTCTGTCCTTTCCTTTCCTTTCTAGGTTTTTTTAAAATTAAGAATGTTGGTATGTTACGTATATGTATATGTATGTGTATGTATATATATATATATATTTAAAACAATCATGTTCATAAAATCATAATAGCAAATTTGTACCTACACAAGATATATTGTGATTGCTCTTTTCACAGCCCTGTCTTCTTTCTCCATCCCCTCTTGCCCTATTTTCAAGCTTTGTTTCCATTTTATCCTTTGTAAAAATTCATTTTCTTATTTTCCATTTCTTTCTTTCTGCATTCCTCCACTCTGGCCGCTCTTCCCTTGAAAAATTACTTCCCCTTTCATAACATCTATTGTATAATCTTGGACCTTTTTTACTGTTTCATGTTCTCACATCAGAGAGATAATGTGATGTTTATACAAGTAAGTCTGCTTTATTTCACAAAAGATATATCTAAAGCTGCATCTATTTCCCAAAAATGTCTCAAATTTACCCATATATATGGCAGAGCAGCACTCCTTTGCATAAAATAACACACATCTTTATACATTCCTCAGTTGATGCGCATTTGGGTTGATTGCAAGATTTAATTGTTACAAATTGTGCTGTTATAGACAGGATGTTATGTTTTTAATTCTCCTGGGAAGATATCTACAAGGGGACTGGCTGTGTCAAATGGGA
>PVJX010021629.1:0-31612 GCA_004027295.1 Dolichotis patagonum | reverse complement strand
TATAATCTCCCTAATATGAGATTTGATAAGAGTATGTAAGACTTTATGGTAAGCATGAGGCCCCATCTCATAGCTTCGAAGTCTTTCAAAGTGTTAAATCATCAGTTGGAATGGTGTTATCCTGTTTTGTTTGACTATATCATATGTGATGATATGAAAAGCTGCTTTGAAGAAAACATTATGACAGCTATTGCTGATTTAATATTACCCTTCTTAGAAGTCCTACCATGCTTTTTTTTTTGTTCTATTACCGTTGGTTCTATCTATCTAAGACATTGTGTCTTATTGGAATTTGAATTTGTGTGATAGTTCAAACAAATTTTTTTCTTTTTTATCAAAAATGAGATATTATAATACCCATTGGTCATTTTCTGTTATTCGGTTCAGAAAGCCCTGTAATTCTTTCACTCTATGCATGGCTTTATACTATTGTGTTATGTTTGATATTATTGTAATTGAAACTATGCTCAACTATACCAGAGTAAGAGATATGGTGTTAGATACTGTTGATGTCCCGTTGACTTAATGTAAAGTACTGTGTTGCCTATGTTGTCCTCTTCTGATCTGCTTTGTACTGCCCCCTTTTGTTTTATTCTCTTTTAAATAAAAAAAAAAGGAAATTAGCACCAGTGCCCAGTAGAAACCTTAAAACCTGAATGAGAATGAGTTTTACATTTTCAGTGTCTTCTGATCTGATTTGATAGGCTCTTTTCATCCACTAGTTGCTGGTATGAATCTCAGTGTGTCACTTGTTAATGAAAGAGGGATTCCTTTATTTTCTGTAATTTTTTAATTTCTGATTTTAGAAATTTAAGGGGCTGCTGGAAAATGTTAACCTCAGTTCTTTTTGGACCTCTTTTCCTCAGGACTAGCTCGGGTTTTGAGGCCTTAGGCACTGACTCTGGCTCCTGAGCTTTGGTGCCACAAGGTTACTCTGGGTCAGTAGTTCTGGTTCTTCTTACCTGCCTGACATGCTTGCAGTCTAAGATCCTCTTGTTACTCCCTGTTCCACAGGAGTGAGGGAGCAAAGGGGATTGATCATCGATGTTGAGGTAAATAGCTCCTGTGAGGCTCTGTGACAGGAAGATTCCTAGTCATGCTGAGCAACAAAAAGTTCAAGGGTGCTAGAGCCTAGAGAGTGAGAAGGGGCAGAATCCTTGGTAGATCTACCTGTGGTCTGCATTCCTCAGCACTTCTCAGTGCTGAGACACAATACCCAGCACCTCCTACTTAGTTCATGATGTCAGAGAAGCAGAGCAGGGGAAGATGGTCACCGTAGAAGGGGGAAGGGAGGGAACAGACTGAGAACCTCATGTCTACACCTCCATAACCCACCCAGATACACCTTAAAGTGTTTTCTACCAGTCCCTAAGGGTGGTCCGTAAGTCAATCAAGTTGAAACTCCATCCAACAGCCCTTGGAGACACCGAATTCTTGCTGATCCTGCATAATAGTTGCCTTATTAGGGACAGCCCCTGATGCTGTTGAGGGAACCGCTGCCAGGAACATTTTTTAAGGGATAATGGCACAGGATCAGTCAGCCCTTATCTAGTCCATACTTTTCCAAGTCTTATTTTGTATATGTGCTGCCGAAGCGAGCACATCCAAGTCTTATTTTGTAGTCCCAAGAATACACAGATTTTCATTTCCTTAACAGTCTTTTTCATTTTTTTTGGTTCCGGAAATCGAGCTCAAGCTCTTGCGCTTGCTCGGCAGGCCCTGGCCTGCTGAGCTACATCCCTGGTCCTCCTTCACAATCTTCAAAGTAATGTTCTAAAGGTTTTAATATATTGTACACCTTGCCACAGTTGGTGTAATGGAGATCCATTCTACTTGAATAGCAGGAAGGGAAAGAAAAATAGATGTAGGCGAAAAGATGCATGTCCGTATGTCCATGTAGTTTTAACCTTTATTTAACAGCAATAATTTAGTGCCAACAAGGTGCAGGCACTGTACTGTGAAGACTGATGAGCAATGATGGGAATTCTCATGGACTTACAAGATAATGTAAAAGAAAAAAAGAATGAGTACTAAGGAATGCATTTATACTCAAAGTACCTTTTTTGTAATCTGATTTAGATTTTTGAATTTTACCACTAAACATAATCAAGCTATTAGAAACTTCTCAGACTCTATTGGTACAGGTTCATAGATTCTGGATGGGATAATATCTCAAAAGTCACTTGATCTATCCGTTATATGATGTTCCAATGCCCTTCCTATCACCCATATGTAGTTATCAGTTTGGAGTTAGGTTATTCAATTTTTAACAGTTTTATGTCTTAGAAATATCTTTCTAATGATAGTAATAATTAAAATAATTTACTCCTTATAATTTGACTCATTGAGACTCACTCTGTCTTCTGGGATCATACAAAATAAATCTAATTTCTTGTATATGTATAAGTCTTATAATTAATTATGGAGATAAATTTGACAGTAACATATTTCATAAGAATTTGGTGCTAGTTCAGTGGCCTCTGAATGCAGAAATTTATCATGATGATTTGCCCAGTGATGTCTCATAATTAATGTTTAGGAAATTAGATATGGTTTATTATTTTTTCCTATTTCTACATTAATGTAAAGTGCTTTATGAAGGATATTCTGAATTATCATTAACATAGTCATATGAGATGGAACAGATGTATTTTTTACCCAGAGATTTACTTTTGCATTTGTAATATAACTTTTTCAAATCTACACAAATTTTTTCACCAAATTGGGAAGTATAAAAGCTTTATTATACTAAAAATTTCTTTTTTTGACACCGAGAATCAAACTCACAACCTCATACTTGCTAGACAGGCGCTGTGCCACTGAGATACACCTGACCCACTAAAAATTTCTTAAAAAGAACAAGTAGTACAGAATTTCACTCAGAAAATAATGAAGTAAAGGAGTCAGGAGCTGACAGTAACTCTTTCAGTGATGATCAACGGGAAACGGAGCCACTGGGGTTCAGGCTGTGGTCTTTAATTCTGCAAGTTACAGAAACACACACACCTGTTATTAACCAGATGTGCTTATCTGGATGGTGTTGGATTTATACCTACGACTGACTCTAGCTCAGTTATTTGTTTTTGTGTTAATCATGTCAATTATCTCCTTACTCGAAATTATTAAGGTGGTTAAATAGGTAAAACACAGTTGAATTGTGGTCTTGAAAATATATTCTACTCACAATAATTAGACTGAGGTACTCCAGGTTTTTGTTACACTCAAGAGATTACTTGATCATTTTGCAAAAGGCTGAGTCTCATTAATACCCTCTGCAGATACTATCTTACAGAGAGCTGAGATTATCCATTTTATATTGAGTTTATTAGGTTATATTTCAGAGGTGAGCTCTCTGAACTTATCTTGCCACTAAATCAAATACAGTATATGATTACAGAATCTTTCTGGGAATTCTAATAAGAATCAACAAATGTCAAGAAAGACATAGATGCTTACTAGAAAATTTGTGAAGTGAAATTTATATTTAGATGAATCAGACTCCTCATTCTATCCTTTCGTGAGATTATTTTTTGGGGGACTTCATCAAAGATTAATGTAGTTATAAACCTTGAGCTATATTTAAATGAAATATTAATTACTAAGATTTTCAAATTTGAGTTTTGAGGGTTATCAAGCAATTTTATTTATGTTATTTCCTTCGATCCTCATAGTATAGGTATATATTATTTAATAACCCTCAATCTTTAGACCAGAGCAGTGGTTGCAGTGGTTCTTTTCTGTGCTTGTTTTTTTTTTTCATTAGAAATTGAACCCAAGGCCTTTGCCCTGAGCTGAATTTGTAGCCTCTATTTTTAAAAATTTTGAGACAGGGCCTTGGAAAATCATTCCAAATTGGATTTCAAAATGTGATCCTTCTGCCTCAGCCTCCCAGATAATTGGGATTAGAGGTTTGTGCCTCCATGCCCCACTCAATCGTCCTTGGAATGTAGTTCCCACACTGGCAGAGTCAGTGTTACTGGTAGCTTCCTGGAATATAAAATCTTGGTGATTTCCAGGTGTACTGAGTCAGAAACTTTGGTTTTTGTTGATTTGCTTTGGCTCTTTTGGGTGTATGTGTGTGTCTTCAAAATGTAGTTTTTCATATCTTTGGCACTGGAGTGGAGGGATATACTTACCAAGTTTCTTTCCTGTATAAAGAGGACATCTATTGTACTTGATATTATATCAGCATTTGTTTACTGTCTACTTACTTCTATTTCCTTTCCTTCCCTCTTCTAATTTACTTTAAGTGAGCACAATCTACAATACCTTTACTCACTGGCTCAGGGGTAAGTGCTTATTAGACTAAGTCAATTAGTCCATCTTATTGCCCTAATGTAGTGATAGGCCATACAGTTTATAAATAGGCCATATGGTCTAATTGAATCTAAAGCATTAAATTGTGCTGAATTTGGCTCCTAAATATATATGAAGGATTTTTTTCCACAGGTCCACAGGAAGCTGCAGATAAGCATATATATTGCACAAATATCTGTTTTATTCATTGTGCCATGTCCCTATAACAGTACTTGCTAAAAGGTAGCAAGTATATTTCCACCATATTTTTGAATAAATAAGTTGTTTGTGGTATGGGGAAAGGGAGACAGGGGGAATGTCTATCAGAGAGGGAGAGAAAAACATTGTAGATGAATACTGTGGTGTGTTATAAAAAATTGAAATCAATGATTACATGTATGATAACATAGTAACATGAAACAATGCTCATTGATAAAGTATAATATCTGACATACTTCTTAGGTACTTAAAACATAATTAACTAAATAGTACATATATTTCAAAATTACAATGAGATAAAAGGGTATACATCAAACAAATAAAAATGGTTTACCATGGAACAGCCAAAATAACACTGCCATATCCAGTCAGAAAACTCATAAACACATCAACAAATACCTAAAGCAAGGCTTCTAGAAAAGGTCAATGTCAGTGTAGCATGAACTCAGACTGCTTTCCTCAACTTTAGTATCCAAAGTTAAAAACAAAAGTTGCTGCCAGAGTCTAAAAAACTGGTGCTCTTTTTCCTTGTGCATGGAATACAGATAACATACAGCCCTAGGAAGTATGAGGAAACAGAAAAACTGATGCCTGTTTACATCACTAAAAAATATCTAGGTTCAAGCCTACCCTGAAGTGTGTTTGTAAGTTAGGTATGTTCAGGCCCCACTTTCCATTACCAATCCTATTTGTTGTGTTGCCGTGAAGAAGACCATTTGAAGCAGGTTTTGTTTTGCTTGTAACCAAGAAAATTCTGACTGACTACCTCTTTCTTTACTTCTCTTGATTCATGAAAATATCAATTATATTTTTCATTTGTAATGTACCACAAATGAACCAGTGTACATGGCTGAACAATCTAATATTGAAGACTTCACCTCTCTAACTGAAACATTTTTGTACCTACAGTCCCCTAATCAGCACATATATTTCTTCTTGATTGTTCATCTTCAGATTTCATTGGATTCTTCTTACATGTAACAATTGTCAGTTCATCACAGCTGAGGTTAAATATCTAACCACGTATGTATAATAAGACCAGGAAATAGGAACGGGTATAGTACCCAGTGTTAAGAGCCACTGGTTTGTAACAGTGGAAAAAGCTTTTGTGGGCAGCGTTGACTGGACATCGGTGTGAGTGAGAGCTACTTTTATTACTACTATGCATATTAATCTCCTAGGAACTCCTTTAGCCCTTTGTGTTTTACATTTTCTTAAGAACTAAGTTATTCAATGGAGTAAATGAATTTTAGTTTGGATCACTTCAAACTAAAGATTTTTAAATTGGTATTTCTATCTCTGACTTTTTGAATTTGTTGGTACCAGATCCAGTGTATTAAGGTTGAACACTTTCACTCTCAGCATCCACTGAAATTCTGTTCTCCACTGAGTAGCTTCCAAGGTATTACTAGGCATCCAATCTTAAATGCTAGACATGCTAATCACGTTTCATTCTTTTGTCTTCAGCCTTTCCTCATACCCAACATTTATCAGTAACTGAATCCTATAGTTCACATTATTATTTTCTATATAAATATCATTTCATCAAAAGTGCACTGATATTATGCTAATTTAAATCTTGCAATTTCTTTTCTCTAGATTGTTGCATAAGTTAAATGATGATCTCCATACCTCCGAGTTCGTAAATATCTAATTCATTCTTTGCATTGCTGTTGGAATTTTTACATTAAATCTCATTTTGGATCATATTATGTGTCACTTGTTTCAAATAACATTCATAAGTAAGTCCCTCATGTATTATTCTGAACTTTTCCTAAAATAGGAAAGGGAAACTCATTTTTACTATATCCTTTCAAGAACTCTATAACTTAGTCATTATGTTTGTTGCCATCCTGAAAGAGATAATGAAATTCTAAGCCCTTGTGAGTTATATCTTAAAATATTGCTTCAGATCATGTTGTTTTTCTTCCAATTATTTATACGAACTCTCAGTTTCATTGAAGTCCAATTTAAAGTTATAGTTTCCATAAAGAGTTGTCTGAACTATCCAGGTACAATGATTATCTTTTTTACTTACAATCATAGAGCATGTTCTTTCTGTTCCAATCAATACTTGTTTAAACTAGTATTATGACTTTTCCACGTAAGATTATTTTCATTTCTACCCCATGAAAGACAAGGTGTAGGAAAGTCCACCTTACACATCACTGGGATTCAGTTCCAAGAGAAGTTCTAGACAAGTAGGTGCCCAATAAGCATTTAATTACATTCAACTTTTATAGATTTTTGTACAATGTTCCTGGATCATGATCTCATTGAGAATACTAATAAAGTTTTACTCCTGCATTCTTTTAAAAACTACATATACAAATATACACATAAATTTGCATATAATTTAATGAGATCTGTGGTGTACATTTGAACTGGTATAGTCAGTGTTTGCTCCAAACCCATTTCAGTGTATAGAAAGAAAAAAGCTTAAGATCACTTTTGAAAGCTCCTTTAGGCTTTTCACCTCCAGTTTTAGAATCTCATTTTTCATAGTATTTTATTCCCTATTTATAATTATGTAGATATTCTCACACCATAATTACTCTTGGTATTGCTTGAGAGTTTGGACTCCTGGTTTTCTTTCTTCTTCTCTTTCCTCTCTCCACTCCCCTTCCCTCTCCACTCCTCCCTTTTTTCTCCTCCTTCTCCTTCTTTTGTATTACAAGTTGAACCCAAGACCTTTTCTGAAATTTTGAGACAGGTAGTTGGCCAAGCTGGTCTTGAAATTGAGATCCTTTTGTCTCATCCTCTAAGAATGCTGGGATTACAGGTGTTACTTCTTGGCTTGTTGTCATTCCTTCTCATGAAACATTTCCTAACTCATAGTGATTTTAATATGCTTCCTGACAATCTCAGTATATTTAACTTCACTGCTCCTAAGATCTCTTCCTTGGCCTTGCCTTAGTCTCTTATTCTCAAGATCATATACCAGGGTGTTTCACTGATAAATGCCACATTTCATGTTGCTAATTTCAAAAACCTGTTCATGACTTTTTTCCTGCTTCTTCTATCCAGACTGCAAAACTCTCATATGACTGAAAATTAAAATCCAATGGTTTATCAACTTACTATTATTACATGGTTCAGCTTTCTGAGCATATTTATGCATATACTTGTACTGTTTTTTTATTCCTCTTGCATAATCACTTGGAAAAGTATTAATGATGATTAAATCCAGGCCTCTTCATACACTACTAGCAATTAAGTAGTAAGAATGGTGGCAGAAATTGAGCAGCTGTGCTGATGAGTCTTACTTAAATTCATAACTATTAACCTCAGCTGAGTTCTGGACTGCCTTGTGATTCTGCTGTTCTTTCTGGCTATTCCTTTATTAACCTAGATGGAATATTACTTTCATCCTTTCTTCAAACCACAAAAATAACACTGTTACAATCCTCCATCTGTCCTCACTCTTATTGAGAAAATATAAGCAATTAAAAAAATCTTTCAAATAGCACCACCATGTACTCTTCTTTGTATCTGTTAAGGTTAGATAAATTTCACTTGCTTTCTGTGACCTTATGACTTCTCAAAGAAATTCTGTCACTTTTACGTCTCTTCTAGCACCAATTTTAACTTTGTATTGAATCACTATATCAGACTATAAGCACACTATAAGACACTTTTAAAAATTGGCCTTACCTGTTCTTCTCAGTTGTAGCCATTTGGAAGACTTGACGGTATTTGTTGTCATCTATTTTCTTTCCTTCTGTTGTCTCTTGAATCTTCTCTAAACAAGCTCTCATTTGCTAAAATCTTCTGTTTTTGACCACCAAAGATTTGAATATAGTGACACCTAATAGTCACTCATGTTCTTTTTAGTCTCATTTGCTAATTCTCTTCCATTGTCATAGTGAGTAGTCTTAGAGAATGTAGAGCCTTAGTTCTTGGATATTTATCTATGCTTATGCTAGGTGACATTGTCTACTGAACAGTGTAAAAACTTTCTATAAGTTGGTAAGTCCCAAAATTGTATCTCAAGCTTGCTCCTTTTTTTCACTTGAACTCCATTTATCAACTCAACTTCTATCTGAAGAGGATATGTAATGCTTCCCAAATTAAACATACTAAAAATAAAATTCTTACTATTTCTCCTATTCTCAACATGTTTTGTCCCTATCTTCATCATCCCATCATCTCAAAATAGCAGTTGTGTCTTTTGAGTTTTTCATGCTGAAAATGTTGGTGTTCTTGATTTGTCTCTTTCTGTTACATATGACAGCAAATCATATAGATTCTACTTTCAAAATACATTGAGAAACTGACAACTGGCTATTGTCACTGCCATTAACTTGTAACTTTTGGACTAGATTATTCTGGCTTTTCTTTTTCTTTTCTTTTCATTTTTTTTTTTTGAGTGAGGGTCTCACTATGCAGTTCAAATTGGCTTTGAACTCACTTTGTAGTCTAGACTGGACTCGAACTTGCCAACGATCTTTTTTCCTCACACTCTCTAGTGCTGGGATTATAGACGTGAGCTACCATACCCAGCTTATTCTGGCTTTACACTTGTTTTTCTGTTCCTTTGCTGGTCTTACTATTCTCCACAGAATATGAACACATGAAGTTGTTAAGGTAAATGAAATTTTAAAATTTCCTCAAGTCTTGTCCCTTTTTCATTTGTAGCCTCCCAATATTTTACTGCTTTGTGGAGAAAAATGGCTGATGTTTGTTAAAGGAAATATATAATCCAAGATCAAGGAAATATCTAATCCAAGACTCTATCTTGTTGAAATACCACTACTGTATCTGATTTATTGAAGGAATTTTAGTAGAAAGGGCAAATGAAATTTTTTAGGTCCCTTTTGTAAAGTCACTAATCCCTTCCTACCTTTCAGACTTAATCATCTTTCAAAGGCCCTGCATTTGAGTACTATCACTTTTAGGGTTCAATATATGAATTTTAGGGAAACACAAATGTTTCTGCTATGGCAGGATTCTGCTATCTATTTCCAGGTAAAAGAGCCATGTTTATACATCAGATGGTTGCAGGTAGTCAAGACTCAGAGAAATATGCATTTTTTGACCATGGGATAAGAGTCATTATCATTGGAAGATCAGTTATGATTTTATGACAACCAGTGGTAAAACAGTATTTAGGCTATCTTCTGTAGTGATTCTGGGCATTATTGAAGACAAAGCTATTGTGAGATGATAGTCCATTAATAACTGAAGCATGAAAAGATTGAGAATGAGTATCTCTAACTGCACTGCTGTATTAGTCAGCTTTCCTGTGAATGGACACAACACTTGACACATACAACTTGAAGAAGAAGTTTTTTTTGGTTCACATTTCAGTCCATGGTTAGGCTGACCAAGTCAGAAACAGTATGGTGCAAGGACTTGGGGAGAAGAAAGCTGATCAACCAGGAAACAGAGAAAAAGTGGAAGACCTGGGGTCAAGAACACACCCTTCCAGATCATGTTCAGGAAACAGAGAAAAAGTGGAAGACCTGGGGTCAAGAACACACCCTTCCAGATCATGTTCCCAATGACCTCCTCTCAAACAAACACCTCCTAACAGCACACTCACATACTGAAATCATTAATACATGAATCCACTGATGAGTGTGGCTGCTCCATGATCTAATTGCCTTCCAAATACATGACTCGTTTGGAGACCAGGGAAGAATATTATGGTTTAGATCAAAATGTTCCCCGTATGTCTCATGTCCAGAGGTGGGCCCTGGTTGGAAGGGGTGGGTCACTGGGAACATGACTGGAAGGATGAGTTTTCATTCCTGTATCCTCTTTTCTCTCTTTCTTTCTTTCCTGGACACCATGTGGTGAACAGCTTTCCTCCACAAGCCATTTTGCAACGCTGTTTCTACCTTGGAGGCAGACAACTATGGACCATGAAACCACGGAAAGTGTGAGCCAGAATAAACATTTCCCCCTTTCAGTTGTTGATGTCATGTACTTTGTCCTAGTGATGGGAAAGTGACTAATACAACTGCTTTAAAAATGATATCATATCTTTTATATCAGCAGAGTTGAACTAGTAGAATTTTAGAAGCTCTGTCATTTTCAATCATTATATAAATGAGTCAAAGATGTCCTCTGCATATTGGCATTATATTTTTTTCTTCTTTATAAATGCTATTGGCCCCAAAATCTCACCAACACCGAATTCAAATTATATACATCCAATTGTTTAGAATGCAGCATAAATAAGCAGATTTTTAAGCCATTTTGAGCCTATCTGTGAAACTACACTCAAAATTTACTAGTCAGGGTCTACACAGATAAGCCTTTGCTTTCTTCTGTACCCCCTCTCCGCTGGAAGTTCCCTGTGTTTGTCTTATTCCCTGTGTCTTAACATCTGGACAGTCTAATACTGTGAGGACTTGCCTCTACACAAAAGCTTGTCAAACCGTTACCCAGATGAAGCTCATCTAATGCTCACCGTGTTGCTGCTACCATCTCATCTCATAGTTCCCTGCCTTTCTCGTCTCTTCTCTTCTTCTGTTCTATTGTCTTCTCTTTTCTTCTCTTCCATCCTTCTCCTTCCCTTTCTTTCCCTTCCCTTCCCTTCCTTCCCCTTACCTCTCTTCACTTCTCTTTTCTTTCTTTCCTTCCTTCTCCAATTCCCAAATTTCTCAAACTTAATACTACGCCAGTGCTGTTGAATTATACTGTACTTTGAATTCAGTCACATGTTTCTCTTGAAAGATTAAGATAATGCTTAGAAATGAGAAAAAATGTTGAAGCTAATGAATGACATTAGATGAACTGGACAAACATGAACCCCTAAATCCTTCAAATTCAACCTGATTCTCATTCCAGGGAATACAATCTCCTACAGCTCTTGTTTGGTTTTTCTGGAATGATTATCCAGTGACTGCCTCAC
The DNA here is from genome assembly GCA_004027295.1 of Dolichotis patagonum. Lineage (NCBI taxonomy): Eukaryota > Metazoa > Chordata > Mammalia > Rodentia > Caviidae > Dolichotis > Dolichotis patagonum. The sequence goes on along the minus strand of PVJX010021629.1, from coordinate 20,235 downwards.
TTGAAACAGTTTTCTTACAAGGGTATTCAAATTCTTCTCACTTCAATATGTTTGCTTCTGTTTGTTGCCTCAAGTTCAATATAAGGAGTCAAGTTTCTGTATGCTCCAGGGAACCAATTACCAAATAGAACAGAAGTAAACCTTCTACACCAAGATAATTGCAAGATATTGCTAATATTCAAGGGAACAATCTGAGAAATATTTATTATAATATAGTTGAGATTCTAGGCAAGAATGTCAACATCATATTTGGGTAGGTTTTTAAATATGAGTTTACATGACTAGAAATTGCAGATTTTTAAATTTGTATCTTTAGGTTGAACAGCTGACAGTGAATCTAAATGTTTTCCGTAAAATCTCAAAGCAGTATTGGCCTATATAAATGAAATTGGGATGCCTATATTTCCTTGGTACAATTTAGAGAAAAAATTCAAAATCAGGTAAATAGGATGTTTGAAATATTTTGAGCCACTAGATAAATGGTCATCTTTTAATTCTGTCTTCTAAAAGGGCTTAATTTTACTTCCTTTACCATAAATCAAAGAAATGAGTTAGTAGATAAATGTACTAGCCAAATTTCTGAAATGTTTGTTTTCTGTGGGCCAAGGGTGAAAGTAGGAAATGGTGTCATTTAAAAAGACTGGTTGATGTCAAAGGGATTATGTACCTGGGGGACATGGAGACAATGTAGCAACCCTTAATGGAAAGTGACAACGCTGTAACAGCTATTCTAGTGGGTAGCAGAGGTGAAGTGGTAATAAAAGTGATTTGATCTGCAGTTGTTTTCGTGATAACTAATTGCTGCTTTTCTGAAACTGAGATGGATGAGCAGTCTATGAATTTCCAACCTGATCTGCATTATCAGAGGGAAACACCATTTATCTATGTTAACAAAGGTCAAAGTGGAAGTTATTGCAACTAGAGAGTTTGTCTAAACTACAGGTCTATGGTGGTTTGTGAACAGGGATGAATTTCTTAAGTTCAGTGAGAGGGGAGTGGGAGAGACCTAGTATTAACAGACATGTAGGCCACTGGAATAGAAGACATAGAGATAACTCAGGTTCCTTCAGCCATCTGATTTTTGACAAAGAGGCCAGAAAAATATATGCTAGAGAAAAGATAATCTCTTTATCAACTGGTGCTGGGCTATCTCCATGCCCCAAAGTGAAACTAGACCCCTATCTCTCATCTTGTACTAAAATGAAATAAAAATATATCAAAGACATAGTTATAAAAACAAAAATGCTAAAACTGCTGGAAGAGAACACAGGGGAAACCCTTGAATCCATAAGCAGAGACTTCCTGAACAGAACTCCCATAGCATAAGAAATGATACCAGGAATCAACAAATGGGATCATATCATATTAAAATCTTCTGCACACCAATGAAACAACAGAGTGAAGAAACAATGTACAGAATGGGAAAAATTTTACCACTTATTTTTCTGATAGTGCCAAAAATAAAACACCCAATAAAAAAAATGGACAAATGAAACAAATAGATGCTTCTCAAAAGAAGCATAATGGTGAATAAGTACTTGAAAAAGCAATATCTTTGGACATTAGGGAAATGCAAATCAAAACACCTCTGAGATTCTATCTTGCACTTGTTAAATGGCTATGTAAAGAACATAAAAAACAGCAAATTCTGGTGAAGGATGAGATGCAGGGAAAAAGTTACCCTTTACAGTGCTGGCAGGAATGTAAACTAATTTAGGCACTGTGAAGATCTGTACGAACATTTCTCAAAAATTAAGAATAGAAATTCAATTTGACCCAATTATAACTCTTGGGTATATTTCTGAAAGAGTTAGAGTCATCACACCGTAGTGATACATGTAAGACCGTGGGTAAGCTTTGGAAGCAGCCTAGATACCTGTGCACAGGTGAATAGATAAAGAAAGTGTGGCCTATATGCCCAATGAAATTGTACTCAGCCTTAAAGAAGAATGAACTCATGTAATTTTGAGGAAAGTGGATAGATTTTGAGATGAATATTAACTGAAATAAGTAGGGCACAGAAAGGTGCATATGACATTGTTTCTGTTGTATGAGAAATCCAAAATATAAAAAATTAAGTAAAATGAAAGAGTAAAATAAAGGAGTAGTGGTGAGAAACAGGAAAGCAGATTTTCATAAATGTGAAAGAAATCAGAGAAAGGATAAAAGGAGAGGATTGAGGAGAAGGAGATCAAAGAATGATCAAGATGTGACATATATGTACTACTTAGAAAAATTAATATAAACACTGTAGTATGCATTGTAAATATGCACCAATAACAAAGAATGATGACAAGGAGATTTGTAGGGATAACATGGAATAATTCTTTTGAATTGTGTCCCAAATGGAAGGTATTTTATTTCCTATGTGCATGGTCACCACATGGTCCCTTGTTAAGGGGACCATACAGTTCACACTGTGGATGTCCGTCTCTTTCTTCACCTATTCCAGCTCATGACCATTGGGCTCATTAACTAAGAGGGCACATATGCAACAAACAACTTCTCTTCTCTACGAAAGTTTTGCCTTGATTTCTGACATTGTAATGTGCCAAATGTGGTGTTAAGGAGAAGAATGGTAAGCACCCTGTGTAGAACCATGTTACCTGGAAAGAACGTGTCACCTGGATTAGGTGAACCCATTTAACTATACAAAGAGTAGACAGTTTTCATATGGGGTTTGACTTCTATTTTGCATATGTATGGAATTAATGAATTGATTTGCCAAATATTATAAATCATTTTATAAATGATTACATTAGAATAATTCACATTTTTCCCATGAATATAATCAGCATTATTGTATGGACCTAAGCCATTCCTTTATTTAATGCAAAATGGAGGTTTAAAAGCTTGAAAAATTGGCTGAAATATTGAAATATTGAATGTTGAAATATTGGTTGAAAGTTGCTTGAGGCATTTTAAAGTGCTTTCTGACAGTAAGTGTTTTTAAAAAAGGTGTCTATAACAGAGCACTCTAGGTTATGTTGCCATGAAATACAAACCTTTGTTTCAGTGCTTTAATATAATACAGGTTTGTTTCTTATTCACACAGTTACTCAATATGCTTTTTTCAGACCATTCTGGAAAGTCTCACTAGTCTACAAGTCTTACATTCCTTTTGGCTTACATTGTATTTTTCAGTGTAATTCTATCATCCCAGATGATCATTAAGTAGCACCAACCCAGGATTCTGTCTAACATTTTGAAGGAATTAATGTTATTATGAGAACATATCTAATAGACAGCTTTCAAATGTTGAGAGGAGAGAAATTCATTTGTCTGTATTTTCTAAGGATTTTTCTTGAAACTATACCACCTTGTATGGTATTCCATATCTCCCTGATTTTTTTTCCCATTCTCCTACTCCTGTTTGCTTCAGGCAGGCATTTCAAGAACATCAAATTCAGTGTGATAATATGAGCTTACTCAATATAGGCAAGGAAAATAAGGACTAGGACTCCACTGGAAGGGCTTCAAGAAGATGATTCTGCAGTATACTTTGTTGGATGATGAAAAGCATTACATAACATTTAATTCCATTATAGCTCTCCTGAAATGCTGTAAGAATAATGCATTGGAAGATATGGAGGACAATGTGGTCTCCATTATCTAAGTAGTCATTGTTCAAACAGAGAGGTGAATATAAGAACCTGGTTTTGTAAATTGCATTAAGAAAATCTACCCAGGCCACCTCAGTTATTTCAAAGTGCTATGGGTCTCTTCATTTCCATCTGACATCCAGATGGACAGGAAGGGCTGTGCAGATGGAATGGTAAAGGAAGATTACTTTATTGTCTGTTTCCTGGAGTGTGGGGGTGGGAATGAAATCATAAGGAATACAATGCTGTTATTGCTATTAAAATGATATAGATTGATGGAATTTTATAAAAATAAACAATATTAGTTTGCTGATAATATAGTTGTTTAAAACCTTTAACTTAATATTATATGTAACTGATAACTGGAATTTTTTAAAAGAACTTGTTACATACATAGCACAGTGGTCATTCAAAGTTTAGCTGAAAGCAGAAATTTTCCATGAATGTTGTTAAGTTTTGCAATGATCACCATCACATTGGGAAAACTGCATTTATTGAATATGCCTAATGAAGATAAAACCAGATGTATGCTTTTACTATTAAGAAAAGAACAGTAGGAATCAAAGGAGAAAAGCAAAGTTACACATGAAACAAGTTTAAAGTGAATGCTATGATTTACTAGATAGATCTTAAAAGCAATGAATTCCTAATTGTCAAAGTAGGTTATTTCCCCTGGAATATTACCACCACATGGAATCTTGAAGCCCCAATCTGTCTCCTAACACAGGCATATGTTTTTACATCATCTGAGGAGCACTTCCATTTTATTAAATCTTTTAAAACTATATTCCCAAGATACATGAAAGGGGTAATTTAGTCTTTAAGTTTATGACAGAGAAATTCAGGCCTTCAGAGTCAGAAACATGATCAAAATTATAAAAACACCAACTGAACCAGAGAGTAGAGTTAATGTCTATCTTAACAACCAGAAATATTCCCCCACATCACGTTTGTCTATACAGTTCCCAAATGACTTACTGTGTTGATAAGTTGAAACAATAATGAATTTTGTATAACTATACTAAGCAAAATTTAATGACTGTGATACCTGCCCCTCCAGAAATATGAAAGAGATGTCATTATCATTCATTAGTAAATTACTAAGCAGCAGCACGAAAAGAATCTAATGCAGTATATTATACTTTGATATCAATACTCTCAATTGTATGGTATAATTTTTGCTTTCTCATTCCAAAGTAATAACTAACATGAGAAGGAAAAGAATTGCCCAAACAATTTATGGGCTATGAAAATGAAATCAGAAACTGTACATGGATAATAAAGGTCAAGCTAATGCTCAACTTAATAAGTAAAGGTGATTTTAATTCATGTTTTTCAGTTATACTCTGAATATTATAATTTTAATAATGAGAGAAAATTATTTTCCTTTGCTGATCTTGAATTTCTTTTATAAGTCACCTGTTTGAGAATGACAGATAGAAGTATTTGAGCCTTCATCCCCATTAAGTCATAGGAATCAGCACAGTGAGTGGCTTGATAGTCCTTAAAGATCCCTGATAATCAGATAATATGTGTGGACACAGCGAGATAGATTATAAATCATCGGTAAGTTGCAACTTAGCAGTCATGTCAATTATAGTAACTAGGTAGAAGAAGTTCCACATTCTGTAGTGATCTTAGTTCAATGAATTTTTTCATTAAACTTGTAATGACTTACAATGACTTTGAACAGAAAAGAAGCACTTGCTATCACAAAGGTAAAATTCAAGCTTGTGTTCATGTTAGATATATAATGGTGCACAAATAATTATTTTATGATTATTATACTTCTAAAAACTACCAGTTGGTGTATGCTTAAAATGTGGGTGACATTTTTAAGTCTAAATAAACTTTAAGCCTAAATTAATAAATTTATATGTACAAGTTTAAAAATTATTCCTGACTTTCTATCAGAAGCAAAATGTATGACAGGCAACATGAGAGACAGAACAATAGTGAAACAGAGGACAAGAAATCTGAATTCTATTTGGAATTGTAATTCTCTTACATTTTTTATTAATCTATAAGACAGTGATAACTATTATAACAGAGTGTGAAAAAATAAATATGAAAGGCTTATGCAAACAAAATACAATTAATAAAATTTACATTTATTAATTGGGATATTAATATGTAGTCTTAAAATAATTATCTAAGTTAATGTTTACTTATATTTTTATTTCAGTTACAGTTACATTGCATTTTCTATTTTGAAAGACATTCTCCAAAGGAAACAACAATTTCTCAGTATCGATGTATTTATATCCATAGATCTCAAAGGGCATTGTTTCAAAATAGGACTGTGAATCTGTTAGTTTTACCCACTTACATTTTCCACATGAGATGGTGGAATTGTAGTAAAATAAGAAATGCAATTGTTCTTTAGAATCCATGCCAAGATTCTCTCTAGATATCAAAATTTGAACATATTTATTTTCCTTTAATAAAATGATATAGTGTAGTATGTGCATATGCCCCCCCATCCTCCTGTATAGTTTAAATCTATAATAGCTGATGTAGGTGCCTGTGTATCAATATTTTTGATCCACATTTGGTGAAATTTGAAGACATGAAATCCACAGATAGGGAGGATCTCTGCCCCGCCTTCTGCAACCACTGACTGCCGGAAGTGGTAAGTATGCTAATGAGACAGCTAGTGTTCCTGGATAGCCTCAGGAGGTACCTGACTTCCAGGACCAACTAAGTGATTTCAGCCTCACCCACTAATCTCTGGGATGGAAAGAGGTTAAAAGTTGAATTAATCGCTACTGGACCATAATCATGTCTGTCTTTCCTCTGTGGGGAAGCCTCCATACAGACCAAAAAGGACAAGGTTTAGAGAACTTTCATGTTGGTGAACACTTGAAGGATTCATAAGCTCTGCTCCCCTCTCTCTCTCTAGGAAGTCCTATGCAAATCTTCCATCTGTTTCCAAGTTACCCCTTTATAACAGATAGGTAACAATCAGTAAAGTGCTTTCTTGAGTTCAGTAAATCTAGTAAATTATGAAACTGGAGAAGGGGGTCATGGGAACCTCTAATTTCTAGCCAAGTTGGACAGAAATTGTGGACAACTCGGTAACTTACAACAGATGACAGGCATCTGGAGCAGGGTCAAGCTCACATATCTGAGCTGTTCACACGTGCACTAACTCCAGTGAGTGTCAGAACTGCATTAAACTGGACACTAAGCTAGAGTCAGATTGCATGGAATGGAAAAATTTTCACATTTTTTTTTGACAAGAAGTGTTATGAGAATACAGAAGAGGAAAAACAGGTTTTGTCCTCACATACAGAAAAGTAAGATGTTACTACCAGGTGTAAATCCTATAAATCCTTAGCAAACATATCAGTTTGCTGTTTAGTGAAAAATGTTACTTAACACAGGAGAATGTTTGTATTTCTTATTTTTGGTAGTTGGAATCGAACTCACAACCTTGTGCTTGCCAGGCAGGGACTTTGTATTTCTTTTACATATCATCTTATAGTGTTATGGGAATTTGGGACTGGTATTTAGTTAATTGTTAGCAATAAATGCCTTTAAATTTTCAAGTTATAAATAAAAGTTTCTGATTGATGAATTATGAGTATATAGTCATGTGATTTATGAGCCATGTCATTTATGAATATATCTGGAAGTGATTGATTTATTCATTCAGAGAATTGTTACCAAGTTATGCAACTACTTTGTGAATATGACTGATTTAGAATCTCAGGAGATGATGAATGCTTCATGCACTTGAATTATAAGATATATTACTGACATAATTCCTCTAGCTGAAGCAGAAGACAGTGCTTCATACTTGGGATATAAATATCCATTTTATTAATAAAATAAGATCGATTTATTTTACTTATTTGTATACACAGACTTTAAATTGTAACTATCATCATGCCCTACATCTCTGGGATTTTCAAATGTGTCTCTTTTCTAAGGAACAGACTGTATAATTACAGATTAGTTTATGGAAACTCCTATTGCATGCTGTAATAAGTTCTTTCAGGACATGCTGTAACCAAGATGAATTCTTTACTTGTTTCTTTTTCCTTTTAGGGCTAAATACACTGGTCTTTGCTTGTTTTGCTTGTCACCTCTTATTCTCTGTTTTCATCTATTTTAGAAGGCATAAAATCACAACTATCCTTTTGGGCCTTTAATTGCTACTGTAGAAGTCAAAATCTAGCTTCATGGTGGCCTGTGGATGTTACCTCTAAATGTTGGCTTGGCTCAGGAGGAAAGTGATATCAGTCCCTTGGATACATAGATCTTGCAAACAGTAGAGAGGTAGCTGGAAATGCAAAGATCAGGACAAGGCAAAGCAACCTATTGTAGACATGAATCTTGAACAGGGCAGTGGGTGTGTGGGTCAAGAATTTAAAGGAGGCTGTTTGAATTTCATTTCTAAATTTGTTGGTACCGAGGTCATTTAAACTTATGACTATACAGCATATAGTAACATAGATTGGCATGGTGATCAGAAAATTGGATGTCAGGTGTTCATGATTCTAAAAAATAATAATAGTGTTTAATATTTACTGAGTTGCCACTGTGTGTCAGATACTGTACTATGTTCTTTATGTATGTAAACTCAATCCTTATGTTAATCTAGAAGCTTTTCCTAAGGACAGAGAAAAAGGTAAGTTGACCTCAGACCCAGAAAAGACAGTTTGGGAGAAAGAATGTAAGAATTTCCAGAATATGAAAAGAGCATAGAGAACTAGTACTGTGCCTAAAATAGAGCTGATTCAATGATTTTTATTGAGAAATGTTTTTGAAAGAAGACTTGGGAAAAAATGTCATAATCACTTCCAGTAATTTGAGGTAGTATGACATTTGTGAATGTAAGCTTTTTGTACAAGTCTGAAATGGATTTTGAATTAAGAAAGAGAAAATGTGACACAGTAGAACAATATATTACCATGAACAATTCAGAAAATATATTGCTTCAAACTTTTTGGATAAATTATAGGTTTTTAAAGTTATCAATTAATTCATACATTCAATTAATTACCATATAATAGTTTAAAAGTCAATTTATAAAGTCAGGCCTTCTACTTCCATCCACAGAAAAACTGAGATTGGTTTTCTTACCACAAAGCACTAGAAAACTGGACAGATAGATGAGTTGTTTGTTTTCAGACACTGGACAGCAGAGAGCAATGTGGTTCCTGTGAGAAGAGAAACACAGGAGATGAGAAACTCTTGTTAGGTCTTCAACTCTGGTTTTTGAGTTGTGTAGACAGTTTGGAGGTAGGAAGAAAGAAGGGAGGGACAAAATGGCTTTAATTTCTAGCACAATGAAGCACAGAGGAGAAAGTTATAGGGAAAAAGCTCCAGAAATCCAGTTAGGTATCACTTTAAGTTTTTACCTAAATTGTAATCCATGTATGAAGAGGGAGCTGCTTAACAGCTACTACCAGACACACACCAATCCAGTGCAAAAAATAAAAAATAAATAGAATACAGACATACAAAAGCCAACAACTCAAAATCAAGATCAGAAAGAGTCAGCATGAGGCTGAGGGTGATTTTCTCAATTAAAAGCCAAGATGCTTGTTTTGTTTCCAGATTTGAACCACTTTTTGATTCAGAATTAAGAAGTCTGGGTCTCTGACAGAATGAAGCTCAACACCGTGATAAACATGCATCAACATGATTCCTCAATCTTTTTTCAAAGAATGCATGACTATTTCCTGGGAGATGTGTAAACTTGAGTAATAATTGTAAGACCCAGAATCTGAGCTGATCTTGACTTCTAGAGATTAAAAGTGTCGCTGTTGTTCTCCTTTTAGAGTGGAAGACTATGAAAATCAGCTCTTCCCAGCATGCCCACTGTGACTGTTTCTCTGGTTCCTGTGTGTGTCATTAGAATGTGTATTCATGGAAGCTGCAGTAGTGCAGCACGAATTTCTGAGTCTCTAAAATAAATTTTATCATTGTGTGGAAGGCTTAGATATGAATATGTCTACTTAAGGGGTAAGTTAATTTGCCACCATTTCCCAGGATCCATTCTTAGGAAAGACCAGAATGGTGAAATAAATGGAGATATGATGGGGACCACTATTTCTGTCTCTTTTTCTCTTTCACAATGATACCCTTCTCTGCCACAACCCTTGCTTTACCCCATGATATGATATTGTTGCTTCGAATCAGTGCATTACATTGGTGAATGCACAAGAGAAACAAGATATGACTTGTGAGCTGGGAGCTTTGGTAATACTCCAGAAGGTGGGAGGTAAATCCTACCTGGATTCATGGAATAACCACTTCATTGAAGATTGGAAGGGTCCAGTGATAAAGATCATGGTAGAATAAACTTTCCAAAGTAAAACAAAAGTTTCCCTATCTTACTGCCCCTACTGCAAAAGAGCCTGTTAGATTCCTTTACAATTAAGACGGCAACACAATGCTTAGAAATACTACTGTATGTCATGTACCTAATGGTATTGATGCGTATCACCTCTGAATGGAGCCTAGAGTAGGTTCAGTGCCTTCTATCTAGTGCTTGGGCTGTACGATTCAGCATACTTTATAGCATTAGAAATGATAGTGGTAGGAAACATCTAGCATAGAAATCATGACAGACTCTGGTGGATGGGGCACAATATTTGTCATTATAATTCTCGAGCAACTTCATTCTGTTCATAATGCTTATGTGTTATAGCATCTATTAGAGACACATTATTTGACTGCAGAAAATTAAGTGGTAGCATTGAAAAATAAATCTTTTTGTATCTCTCACATGTTTATGCATTAGAGAAAAATTATTGTCTTTGGTCTGGAAAATCTTTTTGAGGATGTTTTTATCTCTCTCTCTCTCTCTCTCTCTCTCTCTCCTCACCTCATAGAATAAAGATAATATTTCATTTTGATAAATGGCAAGCTTATTTCCCATTACAAAATATTTGAATTCCTTGAGCTCAAAATTCCTCTATTATAATGCAGTCATTTGCATATGCTGGTCGATGTCATTTCCTTTTTTTCTCTTCTGCTTCCTTATGAGAATTAGGACTCAGGAAACTAGTATAAACTTTGACACTCTGATTAACTATATCCACAAGTAATAACATCCATTGTCTCTGATCTAGCAGTTTCAGGTATTTTTCCAGAATTGTGAAACTGACAGGACAACTTGTTAGCTTGGAAAGTAAAGCAAAATCTCACTTTCTTCACAGCTTTTGAGAATATTAACATCAAATGCTCATTTATTGTCGACTCATAATGCACATTTCATGTCTCAGGGAATCTCTGTGGCTTTTTAGAGATTAAAATCATCACTGCTGGGTTTAGTATGATGAAGTGCCATACCCCAGACCTTTGCTCATGTCATAGTGGTAATAGGGAGTTTCGGGTTATCTTCTCATCTATCTCTTCATTACATTCTCTCTTTTCCCTGTCAAGCATAGTAAAAAGCAGGGTTTCACACCATATAGGTCAAGAAAATGTGTCATTGAGACTCCTGAAAGCTTGGAAAGTCTCATTTCTTCCACACATGAGAAGACCTTTTCTGTTCAGACTAGCAGAACCTGCTAAGTTTCATCTTTGTTTTGTGGTTTTTTGCAATTAAGGAATTCATGTAAAAGAAGGATTATATAAATCAGAGTCTCTTAGGTTTGAGTCCTGTTCTGAGAATTTTAGCAAAGCTATTTTGTGAACATTTACTGGAAATGGGAAATAACATATTTTTAAAATTCTTTTTCACCTTTTAAGAATTTTTGACCATATACTGGTTATGCCTATTTTATTTTATCTCATAGGTGTTAAAGCAAATGGAACATAGATGTGAAAGAATACTGAGCATAAGGAACAGAGTTACATTACAGAAAAAAGTAGAGTAAATGTTAAAACTTCAAAGTGAATTTCCACTGTTATTTCCAAACAATTCAGGAAAACATATGTCCTCAAATTATTTCACAAGAACATTTGAAGCCCCTTATTTATCATAGCCCAAACATTAAACAACTAAATGTCCACCAATGGGTAAATGAATAAACAAATTATGGTATGTCCCTGCAATGGAATAATGTTCACAATAAGACAACTTGAAATATGAAGCAAGCAGCAACATGAATGGAGCAAGCAGAACTAATCTCTGGTGACTGAGAGTAGACTAACCATGTTTTAGTGAAAAGAGAGTTAAAAGGAAGATTTCTAAAGTGATGGAAATGTTCTTAACTTTTTTCTGTCTTTCCTGTGGTACTGAAGATTGAACCCTCGGCCTTTACCCTGAATTACATCCCTAGCCCACTTTATCTTTTCGTGGTTTACTGTAAGACAGAGTCTTGTTTGATTATAATGGTGATCACATAAGTGTACATGTTTGTTGAAACTCATTAATCACTAGACAAATACATTTTGTTTTACATAAATTATAACTCAAAATTGTTGTAGGAAGAAGAAAAACAACCCCAACATTACAAAAATTAATGACCTTAATTGCCTTTTACTAAACTTGGAAATGTGTTACATTATACAAAAGAATATGTTGAAATTGGTGCTGGACAGAATTGTGCTAACTATGATGAAAATAGCAAGGTTTTTCTATAGCAACCCACTTTCAGAGAATAGAAATCAATCCTTGAGGACACAGGATGACTACTGAGCAATACAAACTGTGCTTCTATATATTTATATAATTACTTCAACCTTGTAAACTTATGTTTTTCATTATAAAATTTGCTATTACATTAAAATACATCAGTACTTCATAACTGATCATCTTCACAAGACTTATGCACTGCACAAATTGAATGACACCATTCATAGACTCTACAATATGATTTTATCACAAATCTCATTGGTTGAAAACTTTACAAATGTCCTTAAAGACTACACTTGATACTTCTTTGCTTTGGGGCACCTTGAAGTCAAATGCTTTTGAAGACATTTTGAAGTATGGCTGTAGTCTCCCTGTAAGAAAGCTGCCAGCTTGCAATTTATTTGAGTAACGTTCCATTTGCTCTTCCAAATGTCTGCTTTGTCTTTTTTCTTGTTACTTCATAAAAAAAGAAGTATTACAAGGATAGTTGTGTGATTGATTTATTTCATGCCTTCTCATTACAGCTTTTACAAGGAGGGACAAATAATTCTTCATTGCACATGACTAGTTTGCTTTAAAGTTCTTTTCTCTTAACTGACCAATAACTTGATTCCACAAAATTCAATAAATTTTATATAGCCATATTTTCCCCAAGTCTTTGAATCTAGTCTTAACAGAGATGGGAAAGGCAATGTTCTTTTCTCAAAGGATATACAAGTTTCATTTTAATACAAAGGGTTAGAAGGCAACTTTCGAGGTATGAACAAAAATATGCTGAATGTTCAAATTTTAAAAAATTTATTACAGAAAAGATGCATTACCACTAATCCTCTTTTAAATATTCCCCCTCTGTTTGCTCTTATCCCATCATTCTTGCCACTTTCTGAAAAAGTTCTGGAACTCCACTTTGGTCACTGTCTTCAGTTTATCCACCATTCTGGCTTCCTGTATGTCCTGAATCAATTCTAAACATTTGCCTTTAATGGTCATTTTGACTTTGAAGACAAGCCAGAAGTTGTATGGTGCCAGTTTTGGTTAAGGAGGTAATGAAAACACACTGTAGTGTTTTTATTTGACAGAGATTGATGTGTTTTTCAATGAGGTATAATCAGAAAATATGAAGAATGCTTAAATTAATTTTTTTATTATACTAAAAAACATATTGCCATCAGTCTCCTTCACTTCAAACTCATATCATAATTTTTGGCAAAATGTCTTTTACTGTAATTTTTTTTTAATTCAAGGATTCACTGCATTTTTGATCATTCTTTGTACTAAAGCAAGCCAGCACATATTTTTGGCATTTTAAGATTTCATAGTATCATAGTCTAAACTTTTGATTTTGTCTGAAACTGCAGTGAAAAAAGTTTTTAAAGTATGATATAAACTAGAACACAGCTTTGCAAAAATTTTATTAAAGGGCAAACAGTAAATATTGTAAAATTGTGGGCCAAATGGTTTCTATTATAAATTCTCAACTCTGTCATCATAATAATAAACAAACAAAACTAAAAACAATCACAAATGAAGATATTTGGATTCCAGTAAAACTTTATTTACAAACAACAAATAGTTGGTCCATAGGCTGCAGTTTGAAGACCCCTGACTTAAAATTTATTTAAGTTCCCTTAACAGTCTAATATGATGTGATCCTACCATGATAAAACAAAAAAATTCTAGAAAATTCTATGTGGTTTGAATAATACAAAAAATATAAGATCCTTGACAGAAATCTGGAATTACAAGGTTGTAAGGCCAGCTTTTGTATGACAGTTTCTTCACCATTTAAGATGATTTCAGGAGCAAGAATTTTAATTTCTTATCTCTTGCACTCCATGTACTTTCCAGAAATGTATTACATATATTTCTTTGATAGATATTAAGAGAGGGCATACTTAGACTAAATGAGCTTGAAATGCAGGATGTATTTTCAAAAGGCTTTGATCAAAAGTCATGTTATATTATAAAGGTAAAATGCTATCATGGCTAATTTATGGAAAAAGAATTTAATGCCCAAGTATGCCACATTTAGGATATTAACCATTTGACATTATCATAACATATAAGCGATGACCTTTCTGGGGTTGCATTTTCTTGATAAAGTATTATGAAAATATATTCTACTCTTTATAAAATGCAAATTCATTTCAAAGCACATTAAACTTGAATAAATACATTTTTAATGAAACAGAGGTTGTTTTTGAAATTCACTGTGTTCTCCAACAGACTCTAAATGGCATCATTTCTCTGTGCTTCTTTCTTTATTGTAAGGCCTGTGGTTGCGATTCTGTGATTATTAAACTCTAGATAGCTTCTTGAATCTTTTGCATGGTTTGAAGAAGGAATTAATGAGCAACCAGTCTGTAAGTTACTTGCTCAACTTCTCCTGTGAATATAACTTAATAGGAATCACAAATGGCAGTCATGAGCAGTGATTAATGTATGACTCTCCAGGAGTGTTTGTGTAGAGTTACTCCTCAATGGTGATATTTTCACTATGTGAAACAACTGAATCATCACTAAATTATCTGCATCCCAGGTAGTCCCTGCTTGTTTAAAAATGACACAAAGACTGAGGCTAAGTTACTCTTTCAAGTCACATGATGAAGGATAAACGTAGGGCTCCAAATTCATCAAAAACACAGGAACAGGGTTCTTCTCCATAAAATCTTTTCCCTTCTTTCTGAAGGAATTTTCCTTACAAATGTCATACAGAGGTTTGACATTGTTAACAGCCAGAAACAGAGAAGCATTCTCCATTCTTTGTTCTCCACCCTCATCTTCATTAATCTTTGATTTAATGTGAGTAAGCCCATTCTTCTTGAAATTGTATCTCAGGAGACTTGAGGTTAGAGTTCTGGATGACAATAATGCTTGCAAAAATCATACTGCAAAGCTGGTGTGGAAAACTCAAAGGGGAAAACTCATTCACATTTAAAAACTTATGCTACTTCCTGGTTCCAGTCAGGCCAGAAAGATCCAGAAACATGAGCACTTTAACAAATTGTGTTTTGGCACATGCTTTTCCGGTTCCAGCTGGATCTAGGATATATGCCAGAGTGAAAAATAATAATACTGTAATGTAGTATGAGTAAGCGTTTCTTCTTTAATTTTTTTTCTTTTCTTTAAGTGTTCCACTAGGAACACTATTAACGATGTCAGAAAGTCATGACTGCTTTTTCTTGGCACATATAAAATTCTTAGGATTAGATCTATGGTCCCCTGATAGAACTCAGAACTAGGATGGTTGATGGTGGTGGGATGTGTGTGGGAGACAGAGGAAGTACTGAGCTGGCTAATATTGAGCCAGGAGGGGAGCAGTGGATGTTTGCAAATGGTAACCAACAGGAGGTTGTTCTCATGTGTTACCTTTAGTTATAGTACAAAATATAGCAGGTACAGGGAGAGCAGTTGACAATCAGGGCCCATACCTTCATGTGTCATTTACGTTGTTCTTCTCATTAAATCTGTGAATTTTCTCTGCTGAGAGCTGTCATACAGCTTCTGTGGGATATTATCTTTGTCAGTGCTTACCTTGGAAGATAGAGTGTTAGAAATTTAAGAAAATAAAACTTAGGCAAAATAATAGAAAATAGAATGGCAGCTTTTTATAAACTCAAACATACCTATTATATAATCCAGCAATTCCACTCCTAGGTATTTACCCAAGAAAAATGAGAATGTGTGTTCACTAAAAATCCTGTTCACAGATGTTTACAGTAGGTTTAATCATAATTGACACAAAGTAAAAATAAACTAAATATCTATCGATTGGTGAATAGATAAGTAGGCACTAATATTCTCCCCAAATGGAATATAACTCTGTAAGATAAAATGGAAACATCAACCACAGATACAACAACATGGTTGAATTTCAAATATATTATGGTATCTGAGGTAAACCAGTCTCAAAAGTTTACAAATTATTTGGTTCATTTATATGATATCCTGGAAAAGTCAGGAATAGGAATGGAAAGCAAGTCAATGTAGGTGGATGAAGAGGATTAATAAAAACACATGAGGGAAATTCCAGAAGTCTTGATTGTATGAAAATTATATCTTTTTATGCTTGCCAAAAATTATAGAATTTCAATCCTGATAGTGAATGCTTGTAATATGCAAACTATATCACAATGAACTTGATTTTAAATTAATTAGGCCCAGTTCCACTACAGCATTGAGGAAGTTAATGTATGTTGCCTATGTCACTTCTGGTTTCCACTGTTAAAGAAAAATACTGTATACCATAAAACTCCTGTATTCCCTCCTTTACACACCAGCATTCATAATCCCCCTTCTGTTATGATAAGGTGGGGTGAGTATTGATTGCTCTTAACCAGGTGTTAATTTAATGCTTTATGACATCTTTTTAATGCTAACTACCTATTTTTATCTTCCTCAGCAAACCTAGTATTCTCTGAATATCTACTGTCTGATAACCAACAAAGAATCCATGTTTGTTTTCTTTTAAATAGTCAAGAAAAGGTGGAAGGGATTCCCAAATAAATCCTTGTGTCTTTACAGTAGCTGTGATATGTTTAGATGGATACGTGTTTACACTTTCTGCAAATATGTATTGATCTCCCATTGGTCCGACACACTGTGTTAAGCAGTGTTCGTGTTAGTGTTCTATAAGAGGGACTTAGTTACAACCTTAATGTTGCTCCCCGGGTAATGATAGTCATAAAAGTAATTGTCACACAGGTGAGAAAGGAAAGTGTATAGAACCAAGTGGATGGTTAGAACAGGACCCATGTTTTTCTTTTGGCACACAATGTATTTGATGCGACACTATAAAATGGTATCTGATTAACATCTGGCAACAACAGAAGGTAAAGGAGATTGATTCCTCAGTATATCAGCAATTTGCATTAGGCAGCAGTCTTGGGAAAGATTTGCTTTTAAGGACTTAATGAACATTGGATAAGGGTGACCCAAGGCTAAGTCCCAGAAGAAATAATAGACATGGCCTTGGGGGTAGAGTTGTGATAATTAGAAGATAGTAGTGATCGTGGTGATGTTAGTAGAGGGAGGTTATGGATGGGGAGGATTTCAGGCATAAGAAAATTAACTGGGGAAAATTGAACATGAATAAATATTACAATGGTAAAAATAATGTGACACATTATATAAGTATTCATAATAATGTAAACTGTAAAAATCAGAAGAGTTAGTAAAAATCTAGATTTTATCGACAGGCTCTTTATTTTTTTCTCACAACAAAATGTTCCATATAAAAAAACTTACTACTTTGTCTATTTCTTGCTTTAAGGGCACTGTTATTGGGAATAATACAGACACTAAGGACATAATCATGAATTTTTAAAAAAAGAAGTATTTGCATTCTAAAACTTCAAATGCATTAAACAGGAACTCAGAAAGGCAGGCATTAACTAGGCAAGAAGGGCCAGGAATGGCTTCAATGATGCAGACAGAGGAGGGTGGAGCAAGTGGGATCTGAATCTCCCTGGCAAGATGAGACAGAGTGTAAGCTTTGCAGTCATGGTGTTCTCCTGGAGCAAACCCAGAGATGCAAGGAAGAGAAATTTACAAGGGGAAGCATAAACATATTTTAAATGATTGAAATTCTTTCTTTGTCTCTTTCAAAGTGAATTTGTCCCAAACAGCATGCTCTGTTCCCATTAGAATCAATATGCTGCATCTTGCCATTAGTTATTGCAACCATTGGGGAAAAAGCATTATTCTCTCATTATGTGTGCACTTTGTCATCACAGCACAGAAAGAGCTAGATGCTTTGATAAATTGGTGTGATTAGCATCTGTAGCAATAAAAGGTACAGACACATTATTTGAGTACTTAAATCTTTTGGGTTAGACTGAGACCTCCTATGAGTAAACTTAAAGACATGTTTTATATTTTTTTCTCATTTGGCATAATAAGACTGGAAATTTGCTGCAATCTGAATGACTGTGTCCCTCTCCCCAAACTGACATGTTGATATCTAATCCCTAATGCTACTGTATTAAGATGTGGGGACTAACTCATCCTGGCAGAGCCTTCATGAATGGGTTTAGTGCCCTTAAGAAAGAGACTGCAATAATGTGTTGGCTTTTTCTACCATCAGGGCATCTATGAGGAATAGATCCTCATCAGATGCTAAATGAGCTGATATCTTGGTCATGGACTTCTCATAAATGTGAACAATAGATTTCTGTTTTTATAAATTGTGCAGTCTAAAATATAGCAGTATTAATAGAGAAAAAACAGAATTCTTTCCAGGTATCTCCCTTCAGATTTGGGGATGATTTCTGGTACAATGTAAACTCAGTGGCAGATTTCTATTTTTCAGGGATCTGTTGCAGACAGTATAAGAAAAGGTAAAAAAGATATTGGAAGAAATCATGATGTTCTAACCAAGATAAGAAACCATTTTGAGACTTAACAAACTTAGCATCAGAAACCAAGGTGCTAAAAATGTAATAAAACAGTTTCCAGATCAAATAACTCCCTTCATGAGTTCACTACAATTTTCTGAATGATAGATTTTTGATTTCTTCAAGGTAGTAAATTAAGAATTTCTCTTTGAAATACTGCCAGTCTGACATTTTAGCTGCACCATCCTCTCGGCAGAGTAATCTTACATAGTTTTTCACTAGGCAAAAATGACTAAACTGTGTGACTATTACAGATAGTGTTTTTGTTGTTATAGTTTTGATCCTGAATGTTCCCCCAACAGCCAATACATTGTTGTCTTGAGCTAATGAGAAGCAACAGAACCTTTAGGAAGTGGATTCTAGTAGAAGGATTACTGGGAGCAGGTCCTTTTTCTGACTACCATGAGGTGAGCACTACCCTGTACCATGTGTTCCTGTACCATGTGTTCCTGCTATGAGGTACGGCACCATCGCAGGCCCAAAGTAAGTGGGTCAAGTGACTGTGAATCAATATCCTGAAACCACAATAAAATTTTCTCTTTTTAAGCTGACTTATTTTGAGTACTCGTTACTCAAAATCTAACTAACATAACCACATAATAAGCACTTAATGATACAGACAGTCTGACTTTTGGCCTATTTCATTGTTTATAAGTTAGATTATTCTATCATCTCTTTAAATTTATTACTTATTTTAACCTCAGCTCAAAAAATCTAAAACATTGCTGGTTCCCTGCAAGTTTAAATTATGGACAATTACATTTACCTATCTTTGTAAACTAGTATATATCTGATGATATTTATATTATGTTTTTGCCCAAATTTCAATACATTGATGCATTAAAAAATATGAGCTTTTGGTGGCATTGTGGTGTGTGCCACTCTGAGGTGAGCCTGAGGAAGTGCATAATTCCAATTTAGCCCATGGTCCCAGGATCTCTCTCTGCCCTGGACCCAGCCCAGCAGTCCTGCCCTGGGAGAGGAAGCACTGCCTATACCACTGTGCCATGCTTCACACTGATTTGCCCCTTCACACTGATCTGCCCCTTGGCCCAGGTCTGTGTTCCTGCCATGCTGCACTTCCTGCATGCCTCACAAGCAATTAAACAAGGAGACAAAACATAAAACAAACAACTGAAACATAACATCGCAAAGTCAAGGCAGTACATATCAGTTATATAAATGTAAATGACCTCAATTCAACTATCAAAAGAAATAGGTTGACAGAATGGATCAAGACATGATTGCACAATGTGCTGCATACAAGAAACACATCTGACCCAAAAGGAAACTCATAGATTAAAAGTCAAAGGATAGAAAACTATTACATGCAACAGGAACCCAGAAAAAAGCAGAAAAAGTGCACTTCAAACCTAAAAGGATTAAAAGAGATAAAGAATGTCACTATATACTTGTTTTTTTATTTTATTTTATTTTACTTTATTTTATTTTATTTTATTTTATTTTATTTTATTTTATTTAAAAGAGAATAAAACAAAAGGGGCAGTACAGAGCAGATCAGAACAGGACAACATAGGCAACACAGTACATTACATTAAGTCAACTGGACATCAACAGTATCTAACACCATATCTCTTACTCTGCTATAGTTGAGCATAGTTTCAATTACAATAATATCAAACATAACACAATAGTATAAAGCCATGCATAGAGTGAAAGAATTACAGGGCTTTCTGAA
>PVJX010021628.1:12135-31737 GCA_004027295.1 Dolichotis patagonum | reverse complement strand
TAACTCTGCTATAGTTGAGCATAGTTTCAATTACAATAATATCAAACATAACACAATAGTATAAAGCCATGCATTTAGTGAAAGAATTCCAGGGCTTTCTGAACCGAATAACAGAAAATGATCAATGAGTATATATAAGCATGAGGCCCCATCTCATAGCTTCGAAGTCTTTCAAAGTTTTAAATCATCAGGTGGAATGGTGTTATCCTGTTTTGTTTGACTATATCATACGTGATGATATGAACAGCTGTTTTGAAGAAAACAAAACATTGTGACAGCTATTGCTGATTCAATATTATCCTTCTTAGAAGTCCTACCATGCTTTTTTTTTTTTGAAAAAAAAAAAAAATGAACAACTACTTTGAAGAAAAAGAGACACTACAATACCCAGTGCTGACTCCATAATGTCATGATGTGAAGTCCAGCAACAACTATCACTTTTTGTTCAAAGTGATCTCAGCTTGCTTTGCCTTATTTAAGTTCAACACACATTAAGGTATGGACAGCTGTTTTGAGGAGAATGAGAGACACTATGACAGCCATTCTTAGCTTCCCTAATGTCTGGTCTTGAAGACCTGTAATGCCCTCCTCGTCCTGCTCAGATCAATTCCATACTAGGTTGTTTCATGTGAATTCTCTATATGTGACAATATGGACAACTATTTGGAAGAAAACAAGAGTCAATATGATAGTGAATATCTCTGATTGTCTAGTTTTAAAATTTTTGTCTCTTACATTCCTTTCTTGTGATCTGCTTTGCTCTGTTTTGTTGTGTTTAATTTTACCCTTTTGATATAATTGCATGTATATTTGAGTGGGTAAGATGGATGACCATATTGCTGTTTTTGTCAGATTGTGGAACAGAGCTGTTAACGGTCTCACTGTTTGAATGTCTACTTTATATGTTTTAACTTTGTAATTTGAACAACTATTTCCAAGAAGTCAGTATGTAATTTGTCAAGTAATAATTTCTTAGGTTGTTTTTGTTGTTATTGTTTTCCTTTTTTCCTTGGAATACTGTATTGTCGCTACCCTTTATTCTGTTTTGTTTTGTTTTTTTCTCTTTAAATAAAATTATAAAAAAAAAAAAAGAAAAATGGATAGAAGGCCACGAAACTATGAAAAACAAATAAAAATGAAATATAAAACACCTATAATTTGTTATTTTCAGCTAAAATAATCCACTCCACATGATCTCTTTATAAATCCAAACAAACCTTATTATCAAATTGTCATACAGAATATGAACTCTTATCAAGACTATTCTTGTACCCAATTTATGAAAATTATACGAGAATACTATATATGAGACTCAAAGATACTTGTACACTAATGTTCACAGTAGACATTTTCACAATAGCCCAAAAGAGGATGAACAGATGAGAAGAATGTGCTTCATATACACAAAATATTACTGGGCTTTAAAAAGTTCTGATATATGCTGTAAGACAGATGCACACAGACAATGGAAAATGAAATGCATCAGACACGAAAGGACACATATCCCACAATTTCATGGACACGAGGTACCCAGAATAAACAAATTCAGAGACACAAAAAGGAGAGCCGTTTGGAGGGCCCACTGGGCAGTTCGGCCCCAACGCGGCTGCAGGACACAGCGGCAGCACAGTTGGGATCTGAAAAGAATCCCAGACACGTCTTCAGCAGGAGGCTTTTCGACAAAAACCTTGCTGCTATCAAGACATCACTGGCATCAAAGCTGAATGAAAGAACGAAAAACTCTCCTTAGACGTCATTTCGAAGTTGTCCAGAACGCACACCAGGCGCACCGCAGTCTTCCCCTCGCTCCAGAGCGCAGGTGAGCCCTGGACCCTACCTGAGGACCCACCCCGTCCTCACAGCCGGTCAGCCTTCACAGGCCCGCGAGAAACACTCCAGTTTCCGGATTGCAGGCCTGGACCCTGTACCCAGGTGAAGAACTTAGGAAAGGGGCAGCGCTCGAAGCCAGTGACGTCCAGGTTGCGCGGCACCCGTACCCCAAAGGGTGCCCTCAGCTACAGACCACCGAGGCCGTCCTGCGGGGCGCGCACACGCCAGGCAGCAACTGCGCAAGCCCACCGCCACCCCCAGACGGCGCAAGCGCACAAAGCTCCACGCGGGCAGCGCGGGCCGGGGCCGCCGTAATTCCGTAATGGGGAGGTGGGCAGAGGTTCCTTGGCGGGGCCTGGTTGGGACGCCGGGCTACGCGCCCGCTGTGGCTTCTGAACTCAGGCTGCAGCGTGCGCTAAAGTCCGGCGAGGCCCGTTCTCCGCGCGGTCTCCACCCACCTCCCCCCTCGGCCGCTCGCAGACGCCGCCGCACCTTGACGCTCTGGTCGCTGGAGCAGGTGGCCATGCGCAGCCCGTGAAAGTCGAAGGAGACATCGTGGATGAGGTCCTTATGGTCCGCCGCAATGCTGCGCGCCACGAACATGGCTGCGTGGCGCCCTCAGCTCCCAGACGCCGGCCCGGGAGGGGAGGCGAAGCGGCGGGGTCCCGCAAGCCCCGCCCTTAGCCCTGCGTGCCTCTCCCGGCTCTCTCATCACGCCTGGGCCCGCCCCTCGGGTTGTCACGCCCCGCCCCACCCGCTATCGCCACGCTCTGCGCGTGCGCGCACCCTTCGCGAGTAGCCCTTGGCGGGGTTGATGAAAGCGAGGCGACCTCGTTGTGAAACAGACCCTGCAGGGACGAGAAAATTAATGGCGCCATCTACAGGTCTATCTGCCTTCGCGAGTGGGACGGGACCCAAGGAGAGGTGGGAAGGGAAAGGGGCCGATAGAGGGGAGAGACTCCGAGAGAAAAGAGGGCGGCCCAGGAGGAGGAGAAGTCAGCTGGAGGACCACCAAGGAGGATACTGGAGGGAGGAGGGCGGACAGGGGGGGGGGTGCCTCCTCAGTCGTCCCTGTCCTCCTCAGCCATCCACCTTCTAGGCTGTCCTCCTGCTGCTCCGCCGCCACCCTCGGTCCCGTGTGTCCTTGTCAGGGGGGTGCTGCCTGGGCTGATGTGGTGGGGAACCGCTCCTGCTTGAGGGCGGGGACCCGTCATGGAGCGGTCTTCAGGGCGCTGCTTCAACGGCACCTGCGGTGATTCTGTTTTTGGAGACGGCTGGGCGTCGCCCCCGGGCCATCGGGAACTGAAGCCTGGACTGAGAGTTCCCCTCGGGGCCGTTCCGGCCTTGGTGTCCCCAATTGTGCAGGAGGAAAAGGCGGACAGGTGAATGTGGTGCTGCTAAAGCAGACTCCCTGAGGAGTGCCCACATGCAGAGCTGAGCAAGACTCTGTCTCAGAGTTTAAAGATTATAGGATAAACCCAAAACATTGACTTTCCTTGTCTCCCTTCTGCCTACTTTTATTTCTCGTGTCCGACCTTGGTTTCACTGCCCTACAAATCCCCTGCCCTGGCACACACCAGTGTTTCCACTGTCCAGACCATCACAGAGGTGGCATCACTGGAAGTGTGGCGTTTTCACCGACCCTTTCACTTATGCACTCATTTATGCACTCACGCATTCGTGGCCCATTGAGGGAATCCTAGAGGGATTGGAGAGATGAGTGCCATCCTCAAGGACCTAAGCAGAAACTGTGAGACCCACCACTACTGGAACCCTTTGCACGGCCCAGTTACTGGGAATGCCTGCAGTGAGCTCCCAGTCTCCTGCATGGTTTATGGCACGTCCATGTTCAGAGTGTCAGCTCTGGAAAGGACAAAGCACTGATGCCCCTCCCCCACTGCACTGCTTCTGCAAAAACCATCTGTATTCATCCACCATGCAGTCATCCACGCTGCCCAAACTGTGAAGCGTGGCTGTGGCCCACACGTGGGGAGTCCACTGGACCCACCGTGCTTTCCACCATTCTGGAGCAGCTGGCCTGGTAGGGATGGGATGGCATTTGCAAGGCCAGGCACGGGGACACTGTCAGCATGAGTGTGAAGGGCTGCTTCTCCCATAGCTAGGGTTCAGGTCTGGAAACAAAGTGAGGGACATGGGAGTGGCGCCTGTCACAACCACCCCTGTGCTTCCTGCCCTGACCCAGTGCTCTGCTCACCCAGGGGTCTTAGCTCCAAAGAAGGTACATGTCCACCAGGAGACACAGTGGTTCTGAGTGGCTGGAAGCTGAGATGCCACCAAGGTTTTTTGGGCTCCTGGTGCCTCAGAGCCTCAGGCAAAGAAGGGAATTGCTGGACTGGTGGGGGAGGGGGGTGATCCTGGCTACTGCAGGGAAATGGGCTGCCCCCAACAGGGTGGCGAAGAGACTTCATCCTGGCAGGTGTCGCAGTGTTGTTGTGCCCTGTGATTACAGTCCATGAAAAACAACAACCTAATTCACACATGGCCCAGACCCCTTAGGAGTGAAGAGCTCACCCCCAACCAGTTAAACAAGCACCAGTAGCTGACACACTTGCCAAGGGTGAGAGGGTGTGGGGTGATGGTGGGAGGAGATGGCCAAGGGCAGCTGCGGCTCCATGGCTGGTTACTGAGATGAAGACTAACTGGTGTGAGTGTCCCTTCCTTACTTGGATATAAATTTCATTTCATATATATGTTCTCTTTCCATGTAACATATCTGCCTTCTTTTCTATCATATTGGAGTTTTGGGGAGGGCAGAGTAGGTACCGGGAGTCAAACAGGACCTCATGCATGCCCCACAGGCTCTGTGCCACTGAGCTAAATCCCCGGCCTTTTTCTGTCATATTCTGTTACATAACTTGAGATATACAATGTCAACTTTACCTTGCATTTAAGTTACAGAATGTCAAAAAGAAAAGTACCATCATCTCAGGACCTTTTTTTTTTCAGGGCAGTGGAATCAGGTTAAATTGAATCAGAATTTTGTTACTGTCTACATTTGGAGATCAAGGTGGATTAGGGGCACAGGTATGAGAGAGGGGCTGACAAGAACTCCACTGTGATGGTTGGTTGATGGCATGGGTCACTCTGACCAGGCAACAATGCTGAGCTGTTTGCTCAAATAGTTGTCTAGGTGTTGCTGTAAAGATATTTGGAAAGTGTGATTAGCTACAATTATTTGCCTTCAGATCAATGAGAGTACTGCTGACAATGTGGATGGGTTTTATCCATTTCAGGGCCTTAAGATCAAGGACTGAGGTTATCTAGGAGAAAAAAAGGAATTCTGCCTGGATACTGAGACACAAAAATCCTGCCAGAGCTTCTAGCTTACCGGACTCCAAAATCACATGATCCAACTACTTTAAATAAGCCCCTTAAGAATATGCCTACTTACAGTTTGAAATAGTTAAATCTTGGAGACAGCCCAAATGTCCATCAACCAATGAATGGATAAAGGTGAAGGTTTTTTCACACAGTAGAGTACTACTCAGCCATAAAGAAGGATAAGCTTGAGATATTTTGAGGTAAATGGATGCACCTTGAGACCATACTCTTAAGTGAAATAATATTTCTCTGGTGTAAAGAATAAGGACCAAAATGTATAATAGATATTGGGAAGTGGGAAGAAGATGTTCAAATGGGAGAGGGAACTAGGGAGGAGGAAGAGAAAGGAAGAAAGGGCAAAGAAAAAATGAGAAAAGGAAATATGGAAACAAAGCTTTTGTAAATAAAGAGGGATTGAAGAGAGGGTATGGGAAGGGAGAAAAAGAAGATATGTCAGGGATAGGTTCAGATTTCCATTGATGAATATGATCATTATGTTTACCTAAAATGTACCAATAAGTTTAATTAATTTAAAAAAGAATATGCCTATGTCTATAGAGGTGTGGCCAAACAGGTGGGTGCCCCTGTGAGCACAATCCAGTGGAAAGGCAGAGCTCTTCAATGCGCCAGGCAGCGAGTCCAGCCTCAGTCCCTTGTGTGACAAGAGTTCAGGTGTTTGGTGCAGTTGGTGGGTGTGTTTTAAAGTGTGCCGTAAATCATGGATCAGAATGCTGTCAGTTTTGCTGGAGTTGCTCGATCCTACTGCTTCAGATTCTAGCTTTGGGAGATGTCATCACGGGAGCTGAAACTTGGTCTGTGGTTATGATCCTGAGACCAAGGTGCAGAGTTCTCTGTGGAAATCACCCTGTTCTCCTCATGCAGTGGACACACTTCAGGTGGAGATCCCCCATCAAGGTGATAGTGATTGTGACTCTGGGCTTGAGAGGACTATGTGATGAGTTTGTACTTGGGAAGAACCCGACAGTGAACTCTGAATTTTACAAGAGTTTAAGAGAGCTGCTAAGCAATGCTGTGCCTGAAAAAGCCTGAGAAATGGGCAAAGGGTTTCATCTTCCATCAGGACAATGCTCTGTGTCATGCACATCAAGCAAAAACAGGGCATTGTGTCCTTGTCCACCTTATTCACTGGGTCTGGCTTCTCTCAAGTCAAGATGACCATGAAAAGAAATATTTTGAATCAAATCAGAACCTCAAGAAAGCCACAATAGCATAATTAAAGACACTCAGGAGAGCCAGGGATGTAGTTCATTGGCATAAGTGCCTGCCTGGCAAGCACAAGGTCCTGAGTTCGATTCCCAGTAACACACACACACAACAGCAACAACAACAACAACACACACTCGGGGGGGAAAAAGCACTTTCAGACCTGCTCCAAAAAGTGTCGAAAACAATGCGATGTGCATCTGAAGCAAGGGGGAGTGTTTCAGGGGAGATTCATCCAGTGTGTCCTTTATTATAATAATTTGTTAACAATTTAAACATTCCCCATACGTTTTTCTTATTTTTTTAATCACACACTATGTAGCTCCTGTTTCTCTGGAAAACTCTGGCTGCTTACACCACTTTGACTTGGTTTTGTGCTTTCAGCAAGTGACATTCCATTGCACTTTTCCCCTCACCTTTGTTTGCTCCATGTTGTGTGTGCGATCCACCTGCTTCCTGGAGAACCATGGCTGTCCCTGCTAAGGGACGGCTAGAGGTCCTAGGTAGCAGCGGCCGGGAGGTGGCGCTCAGGGGTCACATTAGAAGTTTGCAAAGCTGTCCATGCAGCGCGCTAGATAGCAGGGACATTTGAGCTGTTCTATGGCTTATAACAGTTGTCAAAGTGGAAATGAAATCCTTCATTTTTGACTCCATGAGCCTGCAGTGTTTACTTAGGACACTGTATCCCCACAGCAGTGGCCATGGCAGGGTTGCTTCTCCTTGGCCTGAGACTGTACTGCTTAGTGGCTGAGGAGCTGGGCTGTTGTGCCACCGCAGCCAGAGCCCATGCTGGGCTCCCCAGGCCCACTGAAAAGGCCGCTGTGGTCTCCTGATTGTGGGCCTCTGAGCCGGGGACTCTGGGTTTATGTGTGGTGGTAGGCAGGATGCCTGCCCTTGGCTCCATGTTCCTGTAGGCCAGGCAGACTGCTCTTGCTTTGGGGAGAAACACTGTGTGTCTTCCGAGCCTCCTGGAAAGGTCATCTAGAGAAAGAGAAGCAGGGCTATGCTTAAGGACACTGTGGGGCCTCACCCGCAACCAGAGGCGGGCAGAGGGGTGGTGCTGGAGGACTGTGTCTCTGAACTCGGAGGGTGGCCTTGGCCTCCTGGGGCACTGGGTAGGCAGCCCTTCCCAGATCAGCAAGGAGACCCTGTGTCAAGCAGGAGCACCTCTGTGCCACACTGTCCCCCCTGCCACACTGGCAGAGGGAGGTGGCAGTCCAAGGTCAGCGACCAGGGGTCCTCCTTGCCTGTCACCCATATACCAGCAGGACTGCTGAGGAGGGACAGGGACGCAGTCTCATCCCTGAACAGGGGTTGGAGGCCCTTGGTTTGACCCGTTAAGAAACCATGAGTTTCAGGCCTCGACAGGGGCTGTGGCTGGAAATGAGAGGAGGACAACTCTTTCTTGGTTCTCTGGCACCTCCACTCCCACTTCAGTTTGTGTTATGTATTAAAAGGACACAATAGGAGTGACATTACAGAAAAACTTCTGTCTCTGTTTGCTTTTTTTGCAGTGCTAGGGCAGAACCCAGGACCTCCCCATCCTAGACAGAGCCGTGCACCCCAGCCAGACCACAGCCACTGCTCTCCAAAGGACTCAGAGCTGCATAGGTCAGCAGGTTCTCAGCTGCAATCCTGGGGACCAGCTTTCTTTTGGCGTGGGGCACACTCGACCCCCCAGGAGTCTGTTGTATTAACAAGGAGCAAACTGTCCCCAGAAAACCATTAAGGAACAGGACAGAGCAGCCAGGGCATTTGGGCACCAGGAGGACTGACAGGGCCAGTGTGGGAAAGCAGTCTTGCGAGGACAAGCGATGGGCACTGGGCAAGGTCTCTGGTGACCCAGTGTGCTCTGCTGCGGCCACAGGGGAATGGACCTGATGCTTCACTCCAGAAACTCAGGACTTACCATCGTGGAGACAGTCAGGCGTCCCCACTGAGATCCAGTCGTGGGTCCTGGACGGCACCCCAAGTGTGGCCTCAGGGCCTCACACTTTTTCCTACAGGCGCCAGGCAAGTGGCATGCAGGTGCAGCTGGGGACAGCTGGGCTGATGGGGAAGAATGAGATTGGGAGGAAGGAGTGCTCCCTGAGCTCTCTGCCTGGCACAGAGAGCACTCAAAGACACCTGTGGCTTGGTGTGGTGGCACATACCTGGAATCCCAGCACTCTGGACTGAGGCAGGAGGATCACTGCAAGTTCAAGGCCAACCTGCAACTACATAGCAAGACCCTGTCTAAGAAAAAAATGCTTATGGACTCACAAAGGGTCCCATCAATGTATCGCCTGGAATCAGCTGGAAGCCTCTCTCCATCCCACATGGAGGGAGACACAAGAGTGTGTGTCTGCATCTATTGTAGTGCTTATGGCCAAGGCGAGGGATGGCTGCACCTGGCTCCCTGTGTGACAGAGGCAGCCACTGTCCTCGTGCTCTAATGGGGCCTGTTGCCTTGGGACCCAGAAAGGAAACTGAGTTCTCAGCCAGTGTGATCACCACCCCAGGGCCTGGTTATTTGGAACAGTTGCTATGTGATGCGAGAGTCCAGGGGGACCTGGGAGAGTTTTTGTAGGTCAGTTTCAAGAAATAGTTTGAGGTGAAAGTGGAAACTTCCCTGTGCCTTTTGGATTCCAGTGGCCTGGGTGAGGGAGAATTTCATCCTCTCTATGGTGTCTGAAGTGTATTTCCAACAGCGCAGTGTGGCCAGCAGAGTGATACCCCAAACATGTCTGCTTGCCACACCCGAGACCCTGTGATGGTTGCCTTCCATGGTGGCTGTGATTAAGCTAAGGATCCCTAGGTAGTGGTGAGGCACAGAGGATGGGAGTCAGAGGAGACAGAGCTGTGACGAAGCAAAGGTGGAGGGGTGTGGCCAGGACTGTAGGAGCTGGAGAGGCAAGGGAGGTCTGTGGTTGGAGTACCCATGCCCCCCAAAGTGGTTTGTTCAGCTGTACCCCCAGAGAGAAGCATCCGGAGCTGGAGTGTGGGGGTGTGACTGGCTCATGAGGGTGGAGCCCCAGGTCAGGGTGTGCATCCAATACAAGACCCGCTGTAGAGAACCAGCTCGTCCTTCCACACCTGTAGTCACAGCAGGAGACAGACCCACGCCAGACACTGAGGCCACCCTGACCTCAAACTCACAGCCTCCAGGCTGCTATCGTGTTTTGCAGTAGCAGTGGAGTAGCCTGAGACAGGGTACATCTCCGGGAGTCCCAGGAGCCAGTCTCGCCAACACTACAGCTGTCACCCCCAAGACCGATCTTGGGCCTCCAGTCTCAGAATGGAAGAGTGCAATGTGGGACCCTTCAAACCCAGGGTCCTAATGAAGGGTGCCACACAGGCTCCCCTCCTCCGGAGGACCTCGTGCTGCCTGCTGCCCAGGTCCTCTACTCTCTGCTGCCTGGGCCTGTGGACACCTCACCAGGCCCCACTTGACCCAGATCTGTCCAGGCTCCGTGAGTCAGGGTCTCAGATCTCTGGAGTGGGGCCTAGGCAGTGGATGACATTGTCCTGGAAAGTTTTTTCACCTGGACACACCCATGTAATCACCTTTCTGTCACAGTGGCAATGACGCAACCCCCCTAAGGAGGTCCCACTCCTGAGGAGCAGCCATTTTCTTTTATCCCCATAGATGAGTTTTGCTTGATCTTGGGCTTCATGTAAATGGAATCAGGAGGCCCTTTGTGGTGCCTCTGATTTCTTTTGCTCCAATCACCCTTTCTGAGATCCTTTCCTGTGACAGAGCATTCCCGTCTACTGCTGGGTAGCACACGTTTATGTGAATATGTCACAATCGACTTATTCACATTTATGAGTGTTTAAAGGTTTATATGAATGACTGCATAGTGATTTTATTTTATGTTTTGTGGTGCTGGGGATCAGACCTATGACCCTGCACATTTGAGGTGATAGGTCCACCACTGAGCTGCACCTCAACTACTGAAATACGATATTTTTTTCTTCTGGTACAGGACCTTACTGAGTCACTATCTTGCCCAGGCCCAAACGTGGGGTCCTCTGCGTCAGCCTTCCAGAGCACGTCCAGATTACAGGTGTGTGATATCACACCTGGCTCCTGTGTTTGGGAAGGGATCTGAAGTCAGGAACTTCCCCGAATCCCACCTTGCAGCTCCTGGATTGGACTTCCAGTCTCCGGAATAATGAGACATAAACCCTCCAGCCTGGGGTGTTCTCTGGTAACCCCAGCAAACAAAAGCAGGGTCTAGGCTCTTCCCAAAGCTGCAGTTCACTGCTGCATAGGTCAAGTGGTGGCTCAGAGTCACATTTGCCATAGGAGGACCCTGGCTGCCCAGGCCACCCCACAAAGTGCTGAGAATGTCATGGCCCAGCATCCTGTCTGAGCCTGGGCTCCAGCCAGCCCAGTCCAGCCCAAGGCCAAGGCATGTGGAGGCCACCTGGGCCAGCTCTGCCCAAGCCTGGTCACAGGTAAGCAGGTAAATGCTGCTTGCTAGGTTTGCACTGACCAGCTGGCTCCTGGTCACCCTGGAGCAGAGTGACTGGGAACCCTTAGAGTGCTCTCGGGACCCCTCACTTGCTTCTCCCCCATTCACTGAGCACATGGGAGTGGACTTCTCCAGTAGAGACTGATGGCCAGTGACACAAGTCTGCATGTCCTCAGGTGCGGCCCCGCTAAGCACATCCAACTGCTGCACCCAAAGGCTTGCACGGCTCCTCTGTCTGTGACACTGGCCCTCCTAGTGGATGGGAAAGGACAATACACCATCTCCCATTTTATCATTTTGTTGCATATGATGTAGGATGTCTTTGTGTACTTACGGATATTCATACATCTTCCTTTGAGAAGCATTTGTTTTTAACAACATGGTTCTTATTGTTGGGTCCTGGGAGCTCTTTACATATTCTGGGTACAAAGACCTGTCTGGGAAATGAACCACGGATGCTTCTCCCAGTCAATGTGAGGTTAGTGGCATCTAGAGCTGCCCATGAGGTTCTAATGTGGAAGCAGGACTGGGACCCTGGCCTGGTACCCACTCCTCCCTTTCCTAGAAGGATTTGCAGCCAGACTGCCAACCTGGGACTTGGCTTCAGCTCTTGCCATGGTGTGGCCCTCAGCAAGTCCCTTAGCAGCTGTGTCCTTGAAGTGGACAATCAGCCTGCTAAAGGAGTGTAGTGAGAGTTAAAGCAGACTCTGTGGTAGCAGGTACCACACTCATGCATTACGTTTCCAGGAGAGCATCAGATTTTCCATGTGACGTTTCTCATGCTCATATGGATTGTCTTCTATTTTAGGCAGCTTTGCAGGTCACCAGGATTTGCCCTAGTAGGAGCCTAGGGAACTAGGGACTGTTACAGGGCTTCAGTAGGTGAGGACATCCTTGGAAATAGTGTGAGCATCGATTGGTTTCTCATGCCTTGTGCTCAGCTGGTCCAGCTAGAAAAGGGGAGCAAGGGGAACATGGGGGTGGCTGTGGCTATTGGCAGTATGGAGCCTGGCACTGCCACTGTTCTTGGGCAAAACATGGACTGAAATCAGCACAGAGTGGGCCCCACATTCCCAGCACTGGCTCAGTTCATGCTCAGACCTCAGAATCCAGGCTCACCTCCACTGTCAGCCTGCCTGATGGCACCACAGGAACCGAGTCTGTGTTAAACATACACAGTTTTACTACAGTGCGTTAGGGCTTGGGGGTTTTGTTTTCCTGTGGTGCTGGGGATCAAACCCAGGGTCTCTGCAAACCCATCAATGCTTTACCATTGAACTACATCCACTGCCCTGAGCAAAATGATTTAAAGTGATGCACAGTTTATATATTTGTGTAGTTATTTTATGAATATTTATATATACAGTTTATGTATTTACTTGAGGTTAACTTAACTTTTGAAGGCCTCACAAGGAAAGAGTGGAAGTGATGATTGGGGTCTTTTCCAGTTTGCAGACAGAAAAGCCATAGGTCAGGCCTTGCACTGTGAGTAAAACCAAGCCCTGGTGCAAGACAACACAATCTCCAACCCCAAGGCCAGCGCCACTGCCTCACCAGGGCGTCCCACACTCAGACACTCATGGATCATCTTGGTGTCCTGAGGATGTGCAGCGTTGTAGTCACGGTTTGCAAGGGGAACAATTTAACACAAGACACATAATTTGTAGGATTATTTTATAATAGTCACCCAAAGAGTCAAAAAAGTGCAGGCAAAAAAGTGAAGGAAATCTGTCCATGCACTAAAGACCCCAAAGAATCCAACCGAGGGCCTGGATCTCACAGCAGTGTCCTCCATGAGTCCAGCTGAAGACCTGGAGCCCATGGCAGTGTCCTCAACGAGTCCAGCTGGAGGCCTAGAGCCCACAAAAATGTCTCATGCAATTCTGTATTAGGAATCTGTGCTGGGAAGCCCAAAGGTCAGTGGCAAGAGCTAGAAAGTCTGCACTAGCAGGGTGAAGGATCTGTGCCAGCAGGCTGAAGCATCTGCACTGAAGCCAGGAAGTGGCACTCAAGGACCAGAACTACCCTGAAGAGAACCATAGCCATCCTCAGCAAGAGCAAGGACCCGAGCTCCTCCGGTGATGAGAACAGCCAAGTTCATATCAGCAAAGCCAGCATGACAAGCTCCTCCAAGAGAACCAGCAGCACACCACCTTCCCCTTCTCTTTCCTTACACTGTTGGCAACAGTCCTCGGTGGGCCTTCCACACTCAGCACCACGCTGACTCATCAGCCACACATGCCTGCCCCAGACTCTAGGGGCTTCTGAGTGCACCCCAGGCCAGATCTGGAGGAGGAGGAGGCAGGGATGTGTGGCTGTGACTGGGTCTGGTTGGTGTGCGGGCTGTACCATTGGAGAGTGGGGCAGTGCTACTGTGAGGGTCTGAGCTGGAAAGCAGGTGGGAATCAAGGGAGCTTAGGAGGCAGCAGAAAACACTGCAGTCCCTCACTCACTCAACAAACACTTGGTGAGCATTTACTATATGCCAGGCATCTTAAATATTCTCCAACTGATGGAGTTTGGATTCCAATTTTTTGCTGTTATAAACAAGGCAATAATAAGAATATTTAAAAATTCATTTCTCTCGCTTTTCATTTTGGTACTGGGAATCCACCCACCACTGAGCTACACCACCAGCCTTTTTTCTTTTTAAATTTGAACAGAGTCTCATTAAATTGTCTAGGCTCTCTGAGAACTTCCAGTCCTCCTGCTTCAGCCTCCTGAATAGCTGGGATTACAGGCATGCACCACCATGCAGAGATGAGCACATGGGGCAAATCTGGCTGTTTCTCCCTGCCTGCGCTGGCTGCCTGAGGAAGGCAAGCATCCTGATGGTGGCAGAAGAGCAGGAGCAGGTCTGGTTGCTTCTCCCTGCCCTCACTGGCTGCCCTCAGGAGGCAAGTGTCCCAGTGGTGGCAGGCGTGCAGGGGTGTGCCTGCTGTTGGACGGTTTTGGTGCCCAGATAGAGAAGAAAGTCAGTGAAAAACCTTCATGGTCCTGAGCACATGCTCTATCCTTGCCCCACGCCTTCTGGGATCCCACACAGCAATGGGATGTGGCTAAGACTTCAGCAGCACCCGGCCTTGGGCCCAGGGTCTCAGCCCTTGAAACCCCAGCCTTCAGTCTGCTGTGGCTTCACAGTGCCCGTGGCTTATTTGTTTTGACTTTCCATTTTGCTGTTTTGCATGCTGTGAGCACAGTTTGTGGTTTGGCAGTGAAACTTTTCTTTATGGTTCCTGTTGGCGTTTAGTTTGGCACAGGCCTGTGAGTGGCTGTGAGGGACACAGCTCGCCTGTCTTTGGAGAGGAGTCTGGGTGATCTAGGAGCCTCTAGCAGAAGCCACTACATCTCTGAAGCGGTGATTTTTTTTTAAGAAAACCACAGTGCGTTGGTTTTCTCTGTATCATAGTGTATCCATTAGGGCTCGCCCATTTTGTCTCAATGAGTTGTTTAAGCCACATGCCAAGCAGGAAGCTGGTAACTGCTCCTAAGGCAGTGGGCTGGGCTCAGTCTCTGACCAGCCAACCTGCTCAAGTCAGCACAGCAGCCCTCCCTGGGCCAGCTGTGGGTTGGTGTGGTCATGGAGGTAGGCAAGCCACAAAGCTCCTCCTGGGAGACAGTGTCAGAAAGAGAGAACGGTTGTTCTTCCCAAGCAGAAGGGGCGAATCATCTCTTTTGGGTGACACAGCTGGCACACTGGTAAAATGGCAACAAACCCCAGACAGACATGACAAGGTGTCTAAGCACTGGCCCTGAAGGAGAGTCAGAGAGGAGGGTGGAAGTGTTGGTACAGGAGCGGCAGCACCCCGAGCCCCACTGCAGTCTCTGCCCAGTGCCATGGTTCCAGGACTCAGGGACACAGTGCCCTGTCCTTGGGCTCATGTGGCTGAAAAGTAAGACGTGGAAGAGAAACGAAACACTCATGAGACGCCTCAGTCATTCTTATAGCTTAAGACAGGCCCTGAAAGCAAAGGGAATACCTTTCAGCAGGAGTAGAATCCACAGAATTTTTTGACACTTTTCCCCCCTCAATATCCTGAGAAATTAAAGCCTTTTAAGAATTAAACATGAGATTATAGGCTCATAGAATCAGAGCCACCTCAGACCACTCAAACTGGAGGGAAATCTCACATCCAGCGCAGTGTTTCAAGGCTACAGAACTGCAGAAATTCACATCATGCTGGATGCTTCTCGCCTCATATGAACAAACAGGAAGGCACTCTGGTTTTCCATGGGGGAGATTTGGTGTTAGAAAGTTGCTTTTCCCCAAATTAATTTGTATATCCAACTGAAATACTGGCAAGCTTTTGGTGAACCTATTTATCCTAAAGAACATCTAGGTCAATAGAAATTGTATATATTTGTTAGATTTCAAAAACTAATATCTAAGGGAGAATTTGATTTATCAATTACTACAAGGCATTGCAATACCCTAATTACAATGATGCATGGGTTAAACTATTCCACAGAACAGGAAGTCCAGTAGGAAAAATAAACATGATATGTGTGCAAGGATTCAGCACAGAAGAAAGGAGTGGGAGGACAAATCACACAAAGAAAGGCCTCAAACTAGTGTTTGGTTAGCTACAGTCAAACCTATACCACATGACACACTTGCATTGTAAATGGATTAGAACATCAGCATGAGTTTAGAATCATAAAAGTATTAGGTAAAACTTACATTTGTGCCCCAAGTGCGTGAGAAGCCATCATCAGCTGGAGGAGATGGCCCTTGAGATTTAAGTGCCCTGTGTCCCTGAAAGCCTGAGTCCTGTCCTGTCGGGGAAGCTGCACAATGACATGCAGAAAGCTTGACATGATGTCAGTCACTGGGGTCAGCTGTGGGTGGGGGCCCAGTGTTCGAAACCCACGTGGCCACGATGTGGTCCCAGTGCAGCTATACTGGCAATGGGGGCGACCCTAAGAGGGGGTCTGGAAGAGTTCTTTGGATTAGGTACATGACCTTCATGGGGACTGTGGGAGCCCACTCCTCCTGTCTTTCACATCCTGGCCACGCTTCCTCCTCGATGCGGAGAGGGGCCTGCAGCTTCTGACTGGGAGCCTAAAGAAGCCTCCCCTCTCTCCAGGGTGTCTGCCGTGGCAGGACAGCTGACTGGCATGATCAGGCAGTGCATCTTTGGAATGAGGTTATCTGTGCTCGGAACTGAAGGTGACACACTGCCAGACACAGCAGCCAAATTCCACCAGGAAAGAGACACACGCCAGGTAGTTAAAGAGAAGCTTCTTACTCTGAGTGCCCAGAGAGCACTGCAGTCAAACAGGGTGTGGCCCAGTATCCCACAGAAAAGCAGGAAGGAAATAATCCCCAACCACAGAAGAGACAAAGGAGGTTTTGTCCTCAGGGCCATGCAGGAGGGGCTGGTGGCCGTACCACAAAGGACACTGCTGCCCTAAGCAAGAGGCAGGCACCAGGCAGTCACCGCCACATCCTGCTACACTTGCTCCCTCACCTGGCTCTCTCCTGAGCAGGAGCCCCTGCCTGGAGAGCTGCAGAAAGGCATGAGATTCTAGCCCTGTGCCACAGAGCAGAGACCTGAGAGGACAGATCTGAGAGCCCCAGCTTGTGATGATCCAGAACCTTCTGGAAACAGCTAGCATGCAGACTGCTGGTGTAGGATTGGGAAGGGAGAAAGCTGGCGTCATGCTTGTGAGGGCCAACCAGGTGGCCTGGATGAGACTAGAGGTACAGGTGGGGTCAGGAGGAGATCAGTGCACTAGGCTGTGTGGAAGCCTCAGCGAAGCCGGCCACAGTGAGAAACACTCTTGGTTTGGAGACAGGAATCAGATGTTCTTTTATATGAGTATCTGGGCTCCTCTGGGAAGAACGGATTAGAGAGAGCTCGAGGGGAGGAGTAGGTGTTGAGTTAGCAGACAAGTTCAGTGTCCAAGCCAGGGACGCAGCCTCTCCGGCAGAGACCATGAAAGGAGCATGTTCAGGACCTGTACTCAGACTCTGGAGGAAAAAAACAATCGAGGAAACTTAAGATCTTGAGGGGTCTAGTTCCAGGTGGGCTGTGGAAGACCCTTCTTCCTCATAGAACAGGAAAACCTGGGCCAAGACTTCTCCACGGGGCTGGCTGTGCTGGTGGATGCAAGGGTCAGCACACAGCAATTAGAGATGCACCGACTCCCCTCTCCAAGGTGCCAGCCATGGTCAGGTGGCAAGGACGGGCCTGCCACCCAGAGGGAGATGAGGGAGAAATTGGCCAAGCTTCAGGTGGCGGGAGGGCTGGAAGGACCCGCAGGAGTTCGTGAGAGCCCCCAGCACAAGCACATCCTACTTGGCTCATATCCTCCCTCCCGCCTCCAGGTTCTGGATACCAGCGGATGCCACATGAGTGGGTGGGCGAGTGGCTATGGCAGGAGGGGGTGCTGGCCGGCGAGTCCTTGGGTGGTTGCTGCTGTCCCGGACCTCCTGGATTCAGGGTCCTGCTTGAGCAGGGTTCAATGGAAGCTGAATCAAAAACATCTGAGTCTGCAGTCCCGCTCCCTCCGCATCAAACAAGGTCAGCGCTGGTCCCTGCTTCTCCCTTTTGGAATCACATGAGGAAGATGATAGTTTCAAGTGTAGGGAAAAAGCAGAAAACTAACGTGCATAAAAAGAAGCTGTCCTGCCCTATATTCAGTGAGAGCGTCCTTCCCAAAACAAAGCCAAATAAGGAATTTTCAGCATTTCCACATACCAGGTACTAAGTAGGGGCCAGAATTTGTAGCCACGGCAAAATTCATGACAAAGGTCACCAGATTACACAAGCACACAGTGTTCCATCAGCAAATACCTGAATGCTCTAGCCTGATCTACTTTTATCTCATTAAAGTTAAAAGCTTCTAGCCAGGTGTGGCAGCACATGTCTGTGATCCCAACACTCAGGAGGCTGAGGCAGGAGGGTTGCTGCAAGTTTGAGGCCAGCCTGGGCTTCATAGTGAGGTCTTTTTTTTTTTTTTCAGTACTAGGGATTGAATTCATGACCTTGTGCTTGCCAGGCAAACACTTATGCCAATAAGCTAAATCCTCGGCTCTTATAGTGAATTTAAAGCTAACCTGAACTATATAGCAAGACCTTGTCTCAAAAAACACATAAATTAAATTAAATTACAAGCTTCTCCATGAAAGACAAGGTCATTAGAATGAGAAATAAAGCCATAGACCCCGAGGAAATGTTTGTGAAAAACACACGAAAAGGACCATTGTCCGAAGTATATCCAGACCATTTAGAATTTAACAGCAGGCTGGGGTGGTGATGCCCACTTGTAATCCCAGCATTTGGGAGGCCGAGGCAGAAGGAGCACAGTGAGTTCAAGGCCAGCCTGGACTTACACAGGAGACCCTGTCTCAAAGCCAAAACCAAAAATTCTTCAACAACTTAACAAATATCCAATTAAAAAGTTAAAAAGAGATCCAAAGATTTTAACAGACACCTCCCCAAAGAAGACGTAAAAATGACAAACAAGCATAGGAAAGGATGCTGTATGTCGTATTGCTATAGGGTGATATGGGAGAACAGAGAGGCCACCTGAGCCAGCTGGGCTGGGGCAGCAAGGCCGTTTACTTCCCTCAGGTGCAAGCAGGCAGGCAGAGTCTGGTGAGAGTCAACAGCAGGTGGGGGAAGAGCAGAGGTTTTGGAGGGGGAGCCAGTAGCCAGGCACTGGGGGTCATGGCCAGGCACTGGTCTGAGGCATCATTGCCTTAAGCAGTCTGGAGGCAGAGTGTGGCCAGGCTCCTAGGCCGCTGACAAACTCGGGTTTCCTGGAACCAAGGGTGGTATCACTGTGTTTGGACTTCCTGGAACTGGGGCTGGGACGCAATGCTAATGGTCTTTCCTGCAGGGCAGGCCAATCCACCAGGTGGGACAGTTATAGGACCACCAAATAGTCCAAGCAACATCAAGGAAATCGTGTAAACCTCCACCTGCTAGATGTTTGATACACCGAGTTTGTGTTCCCCAAAATCAAAGAGGAATTCTAAGAAACAACAGAGACTAAGAGCAGGAAATATTTATTGGGGAAAGAACATGTCTGTGTAGGTCAGACAGCAGAGGGGCTGGACAGTGGGTTGCCCATGAGCCCACTTCTCAGGGGAAGCTTTGAGGAGTAAAATCATGAGGTGGAACAAAACTCTGGTCAACTAGTAAGATTACAGGTACAGTCGCTTAGGTAATATTGATCCAGTGGGGAAGCAAGTACAGAGTGAGTGTGCACTGCTGGAACAAAGACTTTTCCTGAAAGTGGTGAACCAGGGAGGTGTTGTTCCCCACCCAGGTGATCAATGCCTCTTTAGAATATCAATTACTGCTGTGCATCCCTCCGGAAGTTTGTGGGTACAGTCATCCTACCTGCTGTCTTGAGGCCTGGCCTTCCCCAACAAGCCTCACCCACAGCTGCACTGTGTTCTCATCTTCTGCACCAGCCTTCAAGGGCCCAGCCTGTCTGACAGCCTATAGCATTTCCAACTCTAGTATTTCAAAGAAATGCAAACTAAAGCATGAATAAGGTACCCTGTAATTTAAGTTGGGAACACTCCCTGACATTCAGTGCCAGTGAGGATGTAGGACAACAGGCACTCCTGCTCATGGCTCATGGAGATGCAAACTAGGAGGCCCCTCGGAAGACCACTGAACAGCTTCTGACAAAGCTAAGTATGATCTGACTATGCAACACAGCAATCATGCTCTTCAGTATTTTCTATTTACCCAAGGTAAATACTGAGGAAAACTGGTCAATACAA
>PVJX010021628.1:0-12035 GCA_004027295.1 Dolichotis patagonum | reverse complement strand
ATGTTCTCCTTCTAGTTCCACAAATAAACCTCCCGCTCCCTTTTAGCAAGTGCAGTGAGCTCTTTCTAATCCTACTCCACAACCACCCAAGTGCTCCACCCCTAGCCCCCAATAAACCTTTATGTTTTATGCTTTGTGCACACAGATGCTCCTTCAAATCAGCTGTTGATCTATCATTCTGCCCACCTCCCAAACTCCTCCTCCAGCCAGACCTGATGAAAGTACTTCTACTTCTTTGTTCTCAACCGAGGGTGCTTGCATCTTTTCTGCAGTCCTCTCATGCCCACAATAAAGGCCTCTTTTTTCCTTTCTTTGTCTATCGCCCCAAAATCTTATCACAAACATGCCTCCTGGTAGGTACACTGATAGGTAAGCTGTGGCACCTCCAGACAGTGGAGCCGTAGCCAGTGTCTAAAAAGCTGTAGCAAACCATATGCAAAGCCAAGGAACCGAAACACACAGCACTGTGTGAGAGAAGGCAACCCCGGGCGGCTGTGCCCCTACTGTGTGATTCCAGCTGTGTGACACCCTGGGAAAAGCAGCACTGTCGAGGCAGCACAGAGGCCTGTGGTTGCAGGGGCCAAGAGTGGACAGGCGTGGGGATCAGTGGAACACGCAGGGTTTCTAGGGCAGGAAAAGCACTTTGTGGGTACTGTGTGGTGCGGGTCTAAGTAGACACGTATTCCACATCCACGGGATGTATGCAGCAAGACGAGTGAGCTCTGAAGGACCTTGAAGGAAGCGTGGCTTGGAGTGGCTGTGCACAGCCCTGAAACCGATGTCCCGTTTCTATTACAGACAGCTAGGTTAGGTAGAACCCACAGAGCTGGACCTAGAGGGAGTCAGTGCAGAGGACGAGAACACAGCACAACTGGGGCTAGAGATGCATCATGGCCAGGTTTACATAGTCCCCAAGGGATAAACAGAAATTTGAGATTATTGGTACACCTTCTGAGATTTCCTGTATAAACCATTATCTCATTAGGGGTGGGCCATCCTCACACATCCACTAAGAGCAAGACTAAGGCCACCAAGACTAAAACGACTAAGATTACAGGCTGGGTATAATGGTGCATACCCGTGATCTCAGTGCTTGCGAGGCTGAAGCAGAAGGATCACCACAAATTCAGTGCCAGCCTTGGGCTACACAATGAGTCCCAGGCCAACCTGAACTATATAACAAGACCCTGCCTCAAAAAAAAAAAAAAAAAAAAAAGACTAAAACTACAGATTATTGACCAGGATTATTGATATCATCCATGTGCCCTTGTTACTATTGGATCAATGTTACTTAAGCAACTACACTTGTAATATTATTGGTTGACTATAGTTTTGTCCCACACTTTGTGACTTTGCTCTATAAAACTTCCTCAGAGAAATGGGTTGGGGCTTGTTGGCAACCCGTTCGGGACCCCCCCTATAACTCAGGAGCTGTTCCTATTCCTCATTCACTTTCCCCAATCAATTCTCCTATTCATAACCTTGGTTGCTCCTTAGAATTCATTCTTTGACTTCAGGGAAAATGAACTTAGCGTGTCTGACACCACATCTGGCATTTCCCCTGTATCACTAGATATCCCACCAAAACCTTTGAAAGAAGGTATAAATATGCTTGCTTTTCAAGGCACCCCTAAAATATTTTGACTGGATTCTGTATTGTGTCTCACTTAGGTAATCAGAAATTGTCATCTTTGAATTTTATGCCTTGTGTTTGTCAGTTGCTCTGCCTTCAAATTTATTTAAGCAGTTGTTTGTGTCAATTGCTTATGGTGCATTGCCTTTTGGTAAAATGATGGTAAATTTGAGTTGAGAACGTGGAAATATTATAGTGTTTCTTTGACAGAACTTTTTTTTTTTTTGTCTTTTTGAGACACAGTCTCACTATGTATTTCAGACTGGCCTTGAACTCACTTTGTAGCCCAAATTTGCAATGATCCTCCTGTCTTAGCCTCCTTAGTGCTGGGATTACAGGCTTATGCCACCACACCCAGATTGATGGCACATTTTATTTCTGTGGTATTTGGACTCAATTCCTGAATTTTTCTTGATCCAGCTGTTTCTTGTTTGACCTGATTGACTGCTGTGGTTTGTTCAGCAGTGCTAAGGAAAAATAGTTAGAATGCCCTCTTGCTGGTTTTGATAAAAATTTTTAAAATGGATCTTTTTATGAAATCTAGTTTATATTTAGAAAATATACATTCCTATTAATAAATCTAGGACCTCATTTGTCAGTTAAAAGACAATGGCCAGTTGGCAGTTGTTCTTAAGAATTGAGGTTTCACTGGGACAGACTGGCCCCGATCCTCCTCCATACTCTAGAGAAAATGCCAAGACTGTCCTGCCTCAGTTTCCTTTCTGGTCTGATCTTCCACTGTGAGGAGACAGTCTTAGCTCTTGAAGTCCCCCACTCTCAGCTTTCTAGGCTGAGGGAGATGACTCAGGCAAGCTGCATCAATAATTCTCTGTGAGCGTGAGAAGGAAAGGCTTCCTTTTCCTGATCTCATTTCTCATCTTTTCCTGCCATAC
The DNA here is from genome assembly GCA_004027295.1 of Dolichotis patagonum. Lineage (NCBI taxonomy): Eukaryota > Metazoa > Chordata > Mammalia > Rodentia > Caviidae > Dolichotis > Dolichotis patagonum. The sequence goes on along the minus strand of PVJX010021628.1, from coordinate 9,509 downwards.
TGTACTTTCCTGTTTTTGAAGGCATGCAAGATTAGAAAGCAAGGAACCTTTCCCCTTCTATCCTGCAACTAAGAACCTTAGAGTTGCATGCATTAGAAAATGAGTGTTTGGAGGGAAAAAAGATGGCGGACTGGTAGGTAGCAGGAGAGGGACCCGCTCTGAGAGAGACAGCTCAAATGCCAGAATAAAACACTCTGGAGAGACCCAAACAGACAGAGATGAACTCCCACAACCCATGAAGAAACTAAAGTGCAAAAAAACGCTCGAATATGAGGTCCTGGGGCTACTATTAATGAAGCCAAGATCAGCGAGCACAGCGCCCTCCTCAAGCCGCCTGAATTCCTGCCCGACCTGAACAAGCGATCTGCGCCGAAGCGACTGGCTTGAGCCGCCAGAGCACGGAGCTGAACAGCCCTGCGTGTGGCTCGCCTGGACCGGCCCCACACGCAAGCCATCTAGAGGCACCGTGAATTCGCACTGCAGCCGCACTGAAGTCAGAGGTCGGGGAGCCCAGCAGTTCTCAGGGACCAGCATCAACAGGCGGTGAGTGATGGGAATAAGACCCTCCCTCGGGAAAGGGGAAACCGACTGGACGACATGTTGGATTTGGGCAGGAGAGCCCTAACTCCATAAGGAAGTGGCTTCAATCGGTTGCTCCCCTTGCCATGTGGATTGGTGGAATCTGCTTGGACTAGGCCACTCCTCTGGTGGGGACCCAGTGAGTGGCTACAAATTAATTTCCTGAGATCAGTGCACACTGACGCAGTCAAGGCCTGCAAAGGTTGACTGGCCCGGAGGTGAGGAGCCAGTGCACACTGCCCGTGGTGAACTCTAATCTCTGATAACCTATTGAAGAGGGCTAAAGCTCCTAGCCTGCACCCTCTAGAGGAGCCTTAAACAACAAGAAAAGGGTCTGTGAATTACACTGTACACTTGTATGAAAGAAACCAAAAACATCATGAAAGGGAGAAATAAGAAAAAAAACCCAGCCCCCAACTCTGAAAACATTGATTCAGGAGAGGTAAATACAAAAGAGATTGAGGGCAGCAAAAATGCAACATCAAACACAGCGTTAGTGGACATAAAGAGATATCTTCAGGACCTCGTAAGCCAGACCAAAACTGAAATATTAATTCAAATTAAACAAGAGATAAGTAGATTAATAAAAGAAGGGCTGGGCACCTCTCAAGAAGACACAGACAGAAGAATGGAGGAACACAAAAGGAGAGAAAAGTTTAATGAAGAATTCAGAAAAAACCTAGAATTCATGAAGCAGACTCAAAGAGATTATCAGGAAACTAAAGACTCCATAGAAAGCTGGCAAAACTGCTTGAAAGAAACCAAAGATAGACTATCAAAAATTGAACACAGGCTTGCAATGTGGGGTCATGAAAGGGAAGATCTCTTAAAAATAACAAGGGAGCAAGCAGTAAAGATACAAAGACTGGAAGATGACAAGAGGATCTGTAACTTAAGAATAAATGTGAATGAAGAAGCAGGAATCAAACCAGAGGAATTACAAAGGCTATTCACAGAAATTATTAAGGAAAATTTCCCAAGCATAGAAAAAAGAAATGATATGCAGATGTATGAAGCATACAGAACTCCAGCCATCTACAACCCAAACAGAGCTACACCCAGACACATAATAATCAAGATCCCAGAAATTCAATATAAGAACAGAATATTAAAAGCCATCAGAGAAAAGAAACAGATCACCTATAAAGGAAAACCTATCAAAATCATGGCAGACTTCTTGACACAGACCATCAGGTCAAGAAGAGCTTGGAGTAAAGTAATTCAAGCGCTGAAGGAGAACAATCTCCAGCCCAGATTGATGTATCTTGCAAAACTCTCTCTAGAAATTAATGGAGAAACAAGATGCTTCCATGACAAAGAGGAACTAGGAGAATTTGTTACCACCAGTCCAACCCTACAAAAAATACTGAAGGACATTCTAGGGAGAGAGAACAAGAATATGAGCATTTCAGAAACAGTGACAGAGAGGCCTCAGTGAACGAGGCAGACAGTGGAGTGGAAGAGAAAAATAGACTATCAATGGCAGAAAAATAGAATAGCAGAAATAATGCAGAGAAGTTTGGCTATAATCTCTAGTATAGAGGGCCTCGAAACACTAACAGAGAGAAACACAGGCAGAGTAGATCAGGAGATAGGGTCCATTGAGCTGCTCTATATAGGGAGGTAGTGGGACCCAAAACAAGCAGTGCATCCCATGGGAGTGAAAGGGGAGGAATTGTCTAAAAAAGGGAGGCAGAGGATATTGTTAATGGGGTAACAAGATTTAAAATTTACATTATTCTCACCACTCTGCTTGGATGGATTACGTGCTGTTCCAGTTTGTCTACTTATGCTAGACTTGAGGACATGGTCAGCTATCCCAAAAATAAGAGGACATATTGTGGTAATCATCCCTAATTTTCCTATCAACTTAATCTGAAACCCTTTATAACTTATACTGTCTTATTATGACTGATCTTATTTGAATCTGGTTTGTTAGATTGCTACTTTGTATTGACTGATTTTATTTAAATCTGTTATGATTGATAGCATCAAGTCTAAGAGTATAGGCAACTACACTGAAATGACAAGATTCACTAAGATACCCACTCTGGTTTGATTATCACTTGCTTTTGAAGTCTTATAATGTCTCCAATGCTTCATTTTTATTAATGTTGTTATACACTGCTGAGACATCATGGTAACCATTGTAGATCACCTTGTATTGCGGTTTTATGTGACTTTTTTGCCTTATGCTTTTCTAGGAATTGTTTTGTTTTATCTTGCTTTGTTTTGTTTTTCCCGCTAATACAGAAATGATAGATATACATGTAGAGACTCATGCTTGTGTAGAGCTTATAAACAGTTTACGAGAACTAACTATATAACACATGTTGAAATGAACAACTACTTTGAAGAAAAAGAGACACTGCAATACCCAGTGCTGATTCCATAATGTCATGATGTGAAATCCAGCAAAACTATCACTTTTTGTTCAAAGTGATTTTAGCTTGCTTTGTCTTGTTTAAGTTCAGCACACATGAAGGTATGGACAGCTGTTTTGAGGAGAATGAGAGACACTACGACAGCCATTCTTGGCTTCCCTAATGTCTGGTCTTGAAGACCTGAAATGCCCTCCTCGTCCTGCTCAGATCAATTCCATACTATGTTGTTTCATGTGAATTCCCTGTATGTGACAATATGGACAACTATTTGGAAGAAAACAAGAGTCAATATGATAGAGAGTGAATATCTCTGATTGTCTAGTTTTGAAATTTATGTGTCTTACATTGCTTTCTTGTGATCCGCTTTGTTCTGTTTTTTTGTGTGTGTGTTTAATTTTACCCTTTTGATATAATTGCATGTATATTTGAGTGGGTAAGATGGATGACCATATTGCTGTTTTTGTCAGACCGTGGAGCAGAACTGTTAACAGTCTCACTGCTTGAATGTCTACTTTACATGTTTTAACTTTGTAATTTGAACAAGTATTTCCAAGAAGTCAGTATGTAATTTGTCAAGTAATAATTTCTTAGGTTTTTTGTTGTTGTTCTTTTCCTTTTTTTCTTGGAATTCTATATTGTTGCTACCCTTTGTTTTGTTTTGGTTTTTTCTCTTTAAATAAAATTTAAAAAAAAAAAGAAAATGAGTGTTTGTTAACAGCAAAGATAGGGAAATCTTCTTAGGTGGAGACAGCTCAGGCTTTTTCTACCCCTCTAGAACTCTAATAAACAGTGGTCATTCTGTCAGCTAGTTACACGCTCTTATAGCAGCTGTGATTCTTGCTCTATAAAACTTCCAAAAGCAGAGGATAGATTCCCCGGTGCCTTCTGACGAATCCCCTGTGATGCTGGTGGAACATTGGCCAAACAAGCAGCTGGATTCCTTTCCAGAGACAAACCTCTGGTTGCAGCCAGGTATGGTGGTGCACACCTGTAATCTCAGCACTTGGGAGGCTGAGGCAGGAGAATCACCATGAGTTTGAGGCCAGCCGGGGCTGCATAAGTGAGTTCAAGGCCAGCCTGAATTACACAGTGAGGCCCTGCCTCAAACAAAACAAAACAGAACACTTGTTGTGTGAAAGCTGAGAGGATAACTGAGGGGTCGTGGCCAGGGTGACTCTCTGGCAGATACCCAAAAGTTCCTCAGGGGAAGCTAGGTCCAGACAGCCTGACTGGGAAACCAGTAGGAAAAAAATCTCCATTTGCCTATCACCCCTGCCTGCACCTCTCAGTGGTCTTCTGGTATCCTCTGTCTCAGAGTGACCAGAGATGACACAATGTTAGATGCCTCTCTTAAGCCTCCATTAAGAGTTGAGCTACAAGTTTGGACTTTCCTCTCTGTTAATAAGTTAGAAAGTCCCCCTAAGTTTTTCTCAACTTTCTGGGAGTTAATTTCAGAACTACCTCATAGTTAGACCGCCCCTCCCTCCAGGAGATCAGGCTAATGCAGCTTGCAACAACTGTTGTCCTTCTTGGAGGTAAACAGCCTATCAGAGAAGCAATGTACACTTGTGCCTTGTATATGCTAACTCACCCTTTCTTTTCTCTCTCATTCACATAGAAAACTGATCAATGTGCCTTTACTAACATGCAGATTGTGGTTGCTAGGCAGCGGGTATAAATTTAACTTATGTAGAAATTTCTGAGTGGATTTTGAACAGCCTTGTCTTGCTGTCAGGGAAAGTTGTGTAGGTGATTAGGTAGACAGCACAAATCTCTTGGGGACTTTGTTGCTCTAGGGCCCAGGGCAGGATTTTTCTGAGCCATTTACTTGGCTCTGTCTCAAGGAGTGATCTCTTTTGTAGGCTGAAAAGTATTCCAAGTTGCCCCTTGATCTATTTTCCTTGCTCTCTTTCAAAGAACTGGAAAGCATTAAACTACTAATTTCTCTGAGTTCACTGAAAAGAAAGGTTTGTATTAATATTATTTGGACAAATAAATGCAGATATCCTATACTCTGAGTAACTAAAGATAACAATATGCAAAGAATTAACCATTGTTACTCTCTAATGATCTTGTTTTGAAATTTTGGTTTTGTCTCTTAAAAAAAACTGGTACCATCTAAAACCAGTATCCAATAAAACAACGATACAGAATTTTAAAAAAAAAGAAAAGAAAAGAATTGGAAAGCAGTGTTTTAGATGTCTTGATTATTGGTGTTACTAGCAATGCTTCCTTCTTTAAACATGACTGTTACAGCTGGACGCAGGCTTTTGGAAACACCTGCTTGAGTCAAAAATACAAGTTCCCGGGGAAGACACAGTTATGCATCGATAAAAGGTGGCTAATCTTCTATATTCCAGATAGCAGCCACTAGCTCTGAGTGGGGCACCTCAGGGGACACATGGAGGATATAGAAATCAAGTAGAAGTTGAAGGAATACCAATTCTTCTCTTGTATTTCAGTTGGGAGACTTGATCTCCTACTTCTTTGGAATGTATTCTTAAGCACTGGAAAATGTCTGACCCTTACACACTAAAAAAGAACCATTTAATATTGTTCTGCCCCCATGCATGGCCTGCCTACCCACTAGAGACAAAATGGAATGCAGAGAAAAGTATTAGTTGTGATACTGTTTCACAACTAGATTCATATTATAAGAAACAGAGAAAATGGTCAGAATTACTTTATGTACAGACTTTCTTTCCATTAAGAAAATATTCCTGTAACCAGATGTGCTGGCACACACCTGTAATCCCAGCACTTGGGGTGCTGAGGCAGGAGGATCATTGTAAGTTTGAGACCAGACTGGGCTATAAAGTGAGGTCAAGGCCAGCCTGAAATGCACAGTGAGACCCATCTCAAAAAGACAAAAAATTTAAACCTTTCTTGTGTTCAAAATGTAAACATAAATCACAAGAAAACCAATCACCTCTGGTCCCTAAGGCACAATTAAATGCATGCACGTCACTGAACCTGAAGTTATTATTCCTCACCCTTAAAACCCTGATAATGAGGTTTCCAGGGTTTCTCCCCTACTATTACTGAACCTGCAGACAAGGTTTCCAATATAACTTTTTTCCTTTTTTTTCTGTTTCTTTGAGAAAGGGTCTTACTATGTAGTGCAGGCTGGCCTTAAACTCACTTATGTTCCCCAGGGTAGCCTCAAACTCTTTTTGATCCTCCTGCTTCAGCCTCCCAAGTGCTGGGATCACAGGTGTGTGCCACCATGCCTAGCTCCAAAGTATCTTTAATCAATGATACATTCATTATTACTGAGCCTGAGGTTTTCTCTGCCTCTTCTTTGGATCCTAAGGGTGAGGCCTCTAAATCAGCCATAGTTGAAGTCTCTAAAGGATTACATCCATTCTTAGCTGATTTTGTTCACATTCTTCAAGGATAGTAAGTAAATGGTGAATACAGAACTACCCATGTTCATGTGTCCTTTTCTCTCAGTAACTGCAAACAGATCAAACAAAATCTAACAAGGTTTTCAGGCAACCCTGATAAGTATGCTGAGGTCTTTGGATGATTTACTCAGACTGATGAACTAGACTAGTGATGTAATGTTACACTTGAGTCAGACATTAACTTCTAATAAAAAACAATGGGTATAGACTTTAATCTGTGAGTTTCTTAAGTGTATTACAGATACCTGGGGACACATGCTTCCAGAGAGGGTTTAAGTGGAGCCTATCCACCACTGCTGTAGAGGGAAGTTACCTAGGTGGCTAGGTGGCTAGAGAACCTAAAATGCCCCAAGGATCTTTGTCCTAGGGCTGAGGTTTCTTCTGGAGTATTACTTGTGTCTTCCCCAGAGGTAATAGATCTCTTTTGCAGGAGTTTAGAACTTTTTGACTCAGAGTAATTTATTAGAAAACTAGTTGGAGCACTTTCATTTTCTTTCTCTCACTCTCTTTCAAAAGGTTAAAAAGCAGTCATTCAGGTTCTTTGATTATTAGTTTAATTTTCTGCTTGGAAGTGGAGTTGGAGTCAATCATATCTTTTGCCTCTGGAGGCATGTTTTGCTAAGGATTAGAGAGCCACCCTGGGAAAGCTCACAATCTTGTCTTTCTGCACCTGAGTTGGTTAAGGTTTAGTTCTTGTGTCATACTTGAGGTCACTCTTCTACCCCTTCTCCCCTGCCCTGCCCCTGAGACATAATGTTCACAACAGTATTTGGTCCAAGGCACTTCTTTCCTTTGTGGCTGCTGGATTTCAGGATCAAGTTTCCAGAGGGTGAGTTTCCCCTTCCTAGGGCCCTTTCAGAATAAAGCTCACTTTCACTTACCTCTGGGCTATATTAAAAACCTGGTCTGTATTTAATCCTGAAACTCTCAAAGACTAAATGCACAAGTTTTAGTCCAAGTACATCTGCCTTTCAGTACTTAGGCAGAACTGAAGATCAATCCCTCTTCCCTCTCTCCTGAAGAATGATGCTAACTGTTTTTATAGCACAGGGCAGGCTGACTGATTTTTTTCATCTTTTTGAGACAGAGTCTCACTATGTAGTGCAGGCTGGCCTTGAACTCACTTTGTAGCCCAAAATGGCCTCAAACTTACAGCAATTCTCCTGCCTCAGCCTCCAGAGTGCTGGGATTACCACACTTAGAATGACTGATCTTTCTAGCATGAATAAGTTCACTGATAGAACAAAACATTCCTAGGGAAACTTATGAGTTTAATAACAGTTTTAAATGGAAACAGGTATTAAAGATGAGGCACAGCCCCAGTCTCCAGAAGACTGTCTCTCATGTCATGATTTTTCTCTAGAACATCTTGCCAGGTCAGCCCACTAGTCTTAGAGTTATGCTGAGACTATGAAAAAGGAAGGCCTACAGCTCAATAATTTATTCTTGGCCACATGTGGTGGTGCATACCTGTAATCCCAGTACTCAGGAGGCTGAGGCAGGAGAATCACCATGAGTTCAAGCCCTGCCTGGGCTACATAAGGGAGTTCAATGCCAGTCTGTACTACATAATGAGAATATGCCTCAAAAAAGCTCCACAATTTTTTCATCTTATTGCCTTGTTGGATTTTTTTAAATATTTATGTCTACAACATAAGTTAGCTTACAGATAAGTGTCATTAAAGTTAAGGATATACTTGCACCTAGGTTCCCAGCTGATCAAAATGATATGAAGACTGGCTTTACAAATGCAATGTATATTGTTGTCTGTGAACAATAAATATTATTATGATTTATTTATATTGGTTATCATCAAAAGGTGAAGTTCGGTGGGTAAAACAATAAGGTTTTGTTAAAAGTTGTTCTTTTTACAATACTAAATTGAGGTTTTCATATAGCTGTGACTCTCCTTATTGCTAATTTCATGGTGTACTAAATGTATTAATGGGTATACATGTCTTCGAAGATGTAAAACTAAGATTGTTTGTGATGATAGCTGTCATGGTTTATGTCGGTGGCCCCCAGGCCTCATGTATTTGCATTGTACATTTGTGACTGGTTCATTGTCTAGTGCTTGGATTGATGGTGTCAGTGCTACACCCTCCTGGGGGTGGAGCCAGAATGTGATGTAATGTCAGGAAGAAGGTGTGTCTCTCTCTTGCCAGTTTCTACCTTGCTGTTTGCAGCTGCCATGAACTGCGGTCTCGCCATGCCACCCTGCCTTGGAGCCAACTGAGTATGGACTGAAACCTCCAAAAACTGTAAGAAATAAACCTTTCCTTTCCCAACTTTGGGCATCAGGTATTTTGTCTCAGCGATGAATAAAAAGTAACTAAGACAGAATTTGGTACCGGGAGTGGGGTCATTGCTGTGACTAAACCTGACCATGTTTTTCGAGAGGCTTTGGAAATGGCTTGTGGGCAGAGTTTGGAAAGGTTCGGAAATGTCCCCTGGATGCACAGAGCCCAGTGATCTAGGCAATCGACCCCTACAGCCAAGAGAAAGAAAAGCCTGGCTACTGCTCCAGCTGGCAGCAGGCCTTGGCGGTATCCATATGGTGCTGATTTTAGGTGCAAGGAAAATGCACAAATTCTGAGGGTAAGAAGGCTTCCACCTCGATTGCAAAGGGCCTGGGAGGCCAAGCAGTGTGCCCCTGAGAGGGCAATTTGTAAAGATGTAAGGGTGAAGCCAAAGGTGCAATGGAGACCCTAGAAGTTAGGAAAAGCCAAGAACGTGGATCATCCAAGGAAAGCTGCAAAAACTGAGCAGAGAGGGTTTAAGACAAAAGCTGCAGGAGCTGAAATCCCTGGAAGTGCCATGAGGGTGGAATCACCCAAGCCTTTTGGAGCTTGCAACCAGATTGCTTCAAATGCTGAGCATGGAACTCTAGGACTTAATGTTCGCCCTGCTGGATGTTGGACTTGCTCTGTTCCCAATGCGTTATATTCCCCCATTTGTAACTTTTGGAATGGTGATGTTTATTTTGTGCCTTTGCATTTCAGAAATGTTTAACCTTGTTTCACTTGTACAGGGGGTTACAGTTAAGAGTTTGCCATAGATATTGGAGGAGACTTGGGACTTGGACTTCTCAGCAATGCTGAAAATGTTAGGACTTTGGCAACTCTTGGAGATGGACTAA